>JAWLRI010000448.1:7035247-7064203 GCA_034781795.1 Crypturellus tataupa
GTTCCTGTGGAACTTTTGGTGTTTAAGTTTGTGGCCATTTCCTCTTGTTCTGCCACTGGCCACTACTGAAAAGAGGCAGGCCCCATCCTCCTTACTGCCTCCCTTGAGGTACTTATACACACTGATCAGGTCCCCTCTCAGTCTCCTCTTCTCCAGGCTGAACAGGCCCAGCTCCCTCAACCTCTCCTCATAGGGCAAAGTAGATGCTGCCCGTTAACTGCTCATCAGGTGATGGTAAATACAAAATAAGTGACAGACTCAAGCAAAACTTTGTGTGTTTGCAGATGGCAATCATCTTCAACCAGGAGGGCCTGAAGGCTGTCCGTCCCCCTTGCGTCATTCAGAGCTTCATCAACCACAATGCTGTGCTGTATAAAGTGTTTGTGGTCGGAGAATCCTACACAGTGGTGAAAAGGCCATCTTTAAAAAACTTCTCTGCTGGCATCTCAGGTACGTTGTGTCCATTTACAAGGAGATGTGAGTTCTTGGAGCTCTGACTGCAAACAGCTCAAATAAAAAATAGCTTTGAAAAGGCGGCCGAAATGAAGGCAACTGGTTTTTACATACCATGTTTCCTCTTCTGTATTATTTCAATAGGAAGGGAGATAACTCATCTGCTCTGGAATATATGTGAATGACATTCATATAGTAAATATTTATACAACAGTAACCTGAGTATTACCTATTAGAAAGAGTGTTTTATGTCATGTGAAATGGGAGAAAGATAGAAATTCTCAAGTTTCACAGTAAGTTCATGTGTCATTTGTTCCGGAATTTGTTTATAAATGTGCTTTGGAGAGAATTTCCTGGATTTCATGGTTTTGAAACTTCCTTTCCTTATTTTTACCTTGATTATGTGTGTGTGTGTGTGTTTAAATTAAAGAGAATTTATACTCTCTCCTACATGAGTTTATTTAAGACTCAGTGTTTAAAACCTTGATGATTGTCCTTTGGTTGTCCTTTGGTTGTGGGTAGCAACTGTATTGGAGGAAGGAAGACTAGACTTGTTGGTAAGAACAGCAATCTCCTGAATGCTACCAAGTGCATGAAAGGCTCCTAAAAGGTTGCTAAAATTTCCTTTATGGAAGAAATGCTGTTTTCCATGGTGCCTGCAAGCTGTACAGATGCTCTACGCTCCTTGGAACTCTGAGTGGGTGCAGTCCTGCAGCTCCACAGATCGAGCAGCTAATGGAGGGAAGGGAAGGTCTCAAATTAAAGAAGACGAATGAATAAACCACGTGGAAGTTTCTTGGCATTTTTCTTTAGTGTTTTCTGCTGGACTTACTGGTGAGCACTTAATGTGCTCCCCATTGGGTTCTGCACTCCCTTGTATATTTTGTTAGTTTATGGAAGGCTCAGTAGGATCCTGATAAAAGTCCTTGTCTGTGGATATATATGCCTGTAAATCTAGATCCATTTACTTTTAGATATACTCTATGTCTCTGTCCTGATCAAATTAAGTAGGCGTGAATCTATTTTCGTATAAAATATTATGACAATCTGTACTCTTACTGGAAGCGAAGATTTTAAGGCATCTTTCTAAAAATGCCTTCACTAATGACTCATCAGATAGTATGAGGCTGAAAGTTGTCTGGAAACCCACGTAGAAATGAGGTTTGTGGCAGACGAGGATAACTGGCTGCCTTGCCCTCCTCAGCAGCGGTTTGAGGGGGCTGTGCTGGCAGCACCTGACGGAGCAGCTCTGGTGAGGCGGCTGCAAGGAGATCCCAGGAGCTGCCTGCCCGCCAGCGTGGGGCCGGGAGGAAGGATGGGAGCACGTGGTGTGGTCAGACTGCAGGATGGGTTTGGGTTTGCTTCTCACAGACTCCATGTCGTTGCTATCCGCAGCTTTGTGGCTGCGCTTAAGCGTCTCCTTGGAGGAGAGCGCTGAGGTGGACCTGTGGCGTCACTGGAGCTACCTGCACGCCGAGAGCCTTGTCCGGAACTCCCGGTTGGGTCCCTCTGTGCACGGCTCTCGCCTGCCAGGGCGAGAAGCCGAGAGAGGACTCTTAGTGGTGGATCTCTCCCAGCTGGCAAAGCCTCAGAGCGAGCAGGGAGGAAGGAGCTGGTGCAGTTCTCTGCATGGCTTCTGCTGCAGGGCATCAGTGGTTGCTGGCACCTCCTGTGGCGCTGAAGGAAGTTCAGGTCCACAACATAAAATGTCTTGTCTTCCTCTGCAGTGAATGTGCCCTCCTTAGGGTCACAGGGATCTCACTTCGGTCCGGGTGCTGTTGATCTGCTGCCTGTGAGCCGTGTTCCCATTTGGACTGTTGAGCATAGCAAACAAGAAAAGAACTTGGTTATCTTACTGAGACTGGCTTCGTTTGGCTGAAGGAAACATGGCATGTTTGTGTTAATCCTGTACGATTCTAGGGGCTCACAGCCCTGGGGTGACCAGGCAGTGTTTTCCTGCCCGCGCTGCCTGCTCCATGCAGGCGTGGGGTGGACGTGGGGAAACCGTCCCTTATTGATCAGCCTGGATTCCCTGGGCGGCAGTGCCACCTACCGTTCCCTGTGCTAGAGCCTCAACCCAGCGCAAAGTTACTTACAGCTTTCTTTTAATTTCAGACAGAGAATCTATATTTTTCAACAGCCACAACGTTTCGAAGCCGGAATCATCATCTGTGTTAACAGCGGTAAGTACGCTTGGTCTCTGCTCCTCTAGCTTGGCTGGAAACGTGTATCTAGTCCTTTCTTTTCAAAGCATTAGTAGCCAGTGACCCTCCTTCACAAGTTGTGTGCTTCTGTGTTGCAGGCTGAGGTCTGTTTGGTACAAGGAAGCAGCTTGCCTGTGTGTCCCTCGGGTTTTCCTTACCGAGCTCCGGTGAGGAAGCTGTGCTGCAGCAGGCCTGTCTGCTGCTCACCAGGCTAAACTCCCCACAGTTAATCTAGGCAAAGGGAATAAGAAGATTCTGAATACAAATATCTGGCCTTTTCCTGTCCAGGGAGCTTAATAAGCATAAATCATCCTTCTAGGACTCAGTTCTGTGAGGAAAGACAAATGGTGAAAAATTGAGCAGATAAATTGTATTGGGACATGCAGGCAGTCCTGAGCTGCAGCCGGAGGACGTCTCCGGGTCCTTGAGTCCACTGCCTCAAGCACGTTACTGTTTAATGCGTGCGTTAGCAGTCCTTTTAATAAGTTTTGTGCGTGTGAATCCTAACAAGTTCTCAGGCCTTCGGCTGCTCTGAAAGTCACTTTACAGGACTGGGTCCTTCAAATCTCTGAGTCTGCAGATTCTTTTCTGTTTCATACACTCTATCTGGGAGTCGCTTCATAGCCAGAAATGGCTATGAATAGTCAGAAATTCATAACTTAGAATTATGTATGACAAGGATGGACTTGCTAAATTTTAGAGTTATTATTGTGCTAGTCATAAATCCCTTTCTGGCTAAATTTATTTAACTTATGGAGAGCTTGTGGTTTACATACTATTGCTCTCATAGGCATGCAAATCCCATGCACATTTTTGCAAGCATCATAGTATCCTTATGCCATATAATCTGTTACTTAAGTAGTGAGACAATTTACATTTTCAAGTAACCTGAATCATTCATAGTAGTAAAATTCACAGGATCATTTACACATCTAAACCCACATTAAAAACTATCCCATTTGAATTAGACTGTGCCTGAAGATATCAGTCAGTTATGTTACATAGTTTAGATTAATTAAACAGAGAACTCTATGTTATCAGTCCTTTGATACATATGCTAACCTACATTGAAATAACAGAATGATAGCCAGAATATTTGCAGTGTAGGGCTAAACACAGTAGCTTTTATTTTTTTTAGGGCATGGATCTAGTATTTTAAATAGTGAATCTAATTCTTTGATCAGCTCTACCCTGATGTGTCTCTCCAAGGTATTGCACCAATATAAAACAGAAAAAAACTTGGCGCTTTAGAGTGGATGAACTTGTGATAAATATAGGATTCCAAATTGTAAAAGAAGTTTCTCTTTGTTTCTTTCTCTGTTTCATGCCACCAGTTCTCTGCAATAAGATTGGGTGGATAACAATTGGAAACCTCTGAAAATTAATCTTTTCACTAAAAGCTGTTTTCAAGTCCCTCAGTAATGTGTCTTTTTCCACTATAGCTTGATAAAATCGAAGGAGTGTTTGAGCGGCCCAATGACGATGTGATCCGGGAAATCTCCAAGGCGCTGCGGCAGGCTCTGGGAGTTTCCCTCTTCGGAATTGATATCATCATTAACAATCAGACTGGGCAGCATGCGGTCATTGATATAAATGCATTCCCAGGTGAGAAAGTCTTTCCACCCAGGCTACGTGGAAGCTATGGTCCATGGGCTTAGTGTGAAGCTTTACTGATTGTGTCTCATCCATGGGGGAACAGGAGAGCAGTAGACAAGATTGTCCTGAGATCAGACACTAATCTAGAAAGGGCAGAATATCTAGCTGTGAAATGTGCTACTGAAATATTAGCTCTTAGGAGGCAATGACCAAAGTTGAGTGGCCAGTTCTAATGTAGTCTAGTGTAGGCCCTGGTCTACCCTGCAGGCAGGATGCCTGGAGCAACAGCATGGGACTGCATAGCGGAACCTGACCTCTCTAGACCTGTCTCTTATTCTAAAAATGAAGAAAGGAACAAAAAAATCTATTCTTGGAGAACCTCAAAGAGGACTCTTGTACAGACTGTACAGTTAAAGGTACTGAGGGGGTGGAAGAAGTGAACTGTTCCCTTGAAACTCTTCCTTTGCAAATTGATTTTTTCATGAAATGACATTTTATGTGTGACATCAAAAACATGAATCTGAGGAAGATACTGAAATTGTAGATGTGCAGGACTTGCCGTAGAGTGTTGAATATCTTTGCAAGTTGTCAGAAGGGGACTGTGGAGTAAAACAATAAATTAGACCTTGAAAACAGGTAAATTTGTCCCACATTTTATTAGTACAACCTGTGTCTTAGAAACAACTTATCAAGGTTTTTGACCACTGCAGTTCCTAAAAAGGAGCAGTAAGTGTGTGTAATGGGAAATAATAATACTCTGACTTGTATGTTAAATTCAGTAGTCTGGTACAGGAAAATAATATAACCTCATATGAGGTGGTTGCTGTGTTGTATGAGTATTTTTCTCCTCAACAATCGTCTGTCCTTACCTGAATGGAGGTGTTTGTTTCCAGCAATGCACACATGCACACAGACTGTTACAAACTGCATTTAACCTGACATTACAGTTTCTGAATTTTCAGTATGACAGAGCGTTCATATGTATATATATAGAGAGAAAGAGAGAAATCTTAGCTTGAGCATTTGCTATTCTGAATATTTCAGTCTCAGTCCTCAGTGACACAACAGTCTGGCTGTGTGACTGCCTGACACAACAGCCAGCCTGTTGTGTCTCACCCATCTCTACAGCATCGGGCTGTCTTTTAAAACTCCAGCCTTGCTATTCTATTTATTTTGGGTTGCTTTGCAGTTTGGCTCTACCATATGGTGTTGATGCAATCCACAAACTCATGAAAACAGTCTTCTGACAGGAACAGCGAAACAAACAACCTAAATTAGGTGTAAGATGGAATAAGATCAGGTTTATGAATGGAATTATATTTCAAAGAGATGGATATTGAAGTTAGGTGTGCAAAACATCCCTTTGCAATCCTGCATTTTACTTTCCTATTTGCATCTAAGTTTTTTTTTTTATTTGTTGGTTTGCTTCATTTTTCAAGTATTGTTTTGGATCTGATGCTCTTTCCACAGACTGAACTGCAGTTCATATGCTGAACTTCCCCTGTTGGAAAGTCCAGATTAGATGATAACTAGGGGCAAACTTAGCTATTTAAAGAGAAGAAATGTCTCCTTGTTGTGACAGAAACTTGTGGATTTGCCTTTAGCATTGCGCTCTTCTGTTCTTCCATCCCAAGACAAAAGTTTCTGATTTTGATATTGACCCCCAAGTAGGGCATTTCAGTCTTGCACTGTAACTGTTCTTTGAATAGATGTTGAATTAATAGCATGTTTTTGTCCTCTCAAGACACTCAAGAGCAGAGTGAAGCTTCTTGTGCTTAGTTCTATACTGTGGGTAATGAAGGTAGCTGCTGGTTTTTTAACTGTGGGGGACCGTGTTGAAGAGTAGGTGTGAAAAGTCCAGGAGATAACAGCACGGACCAGATAATTGAATGAGAAAAGTCTGGAGGAGACAAAAGTGTCTCAAAAACCTGTAAAATGCAACTGACCTGAGAGGGGTGAGCTGTTTTAAAGGGCTGCTGAGGTCAGACAAGAAGTGACAGGATGAAATACGGCAGAGGTGCCAGTTTGCCTAAAGGCTGAGCAGCTTCAAGGACCGTCTTCCTAATCAAAGCCTGCATGTTCCTTAATGAGAGGGGATGTGCAGCCCTACCAAAGAGAGTCACTGCATCTCCCTGTTCTTGGTTACCTGATTCCAGAAAGGGTCTTCTCCTCTTCCCTCTTCTTCAAGTCATCGTGCCCAGCAAGGATTGCAGCAGGGCCAAGTCAGAGCCCAGACAGACTGTTTGAGGACCTGCCTCACGATCTGTGCACCTCTGCTTGGTGAAGAGGTGCTCGGAAGGAGCATTCGCAGCCTCTTTCACAGAGCTCAGGCTGCTGCGTGGGGCCAGGCCTGGCCCAAGCCCCGTGCAGTGCTCCACGGCATCCGCTGCCGCTGACCTTTCCGCTGAGCACACTCAAAGCTGCTGCCTCCTCACGCTGTGACTGTCATCTCAAGATGCAGTTAATATTAGAGCTCTGGGCAGACATATCTGCAGGAGGGTGTCGTTTGCCACCTGCTCTGTTTAGCACCAGCGATGCCTTGAACAGATTTTAAAGATAAAAGTCTAAAAGGTCCATTGTGTCTCCTGTTCTGAGGGAAACTGCCTGCTCTATATTTAGCTGTGGTTACGTGCTGCAAAGTTGAACAGTAGGCATAGTCACATAGTGTGTGGGTTTTATGTTTGACCTCAGGTAACTAGGGAATGAAAAGGGCTCCGTATTTGCAGTACTGGGTACATTTCCTTCCTGCCTGTGAACCGTCAGAGGACACTGGAGATAATTTTCTTTATATCCAAATACTGACCTCATGTAGACCGGGTGTCTGCGAGGGTCTCAGTGGGCTAAGCTAGGATAGCATCTGCTGTAGCAGGATTCTTGCAACTTGTGCTTTGAACTATGCAAAATTTATACCCTCAGTGACCCTGTGTGTAACATAAAGCCCAATTCCACTGCCAGTAGTTTCTGAAAGTGTAATTTAATTTGCCCTTCTTGATTTCCTTGTCACAGCACAGTGACATCCCATAATTGCCTTTAGAAAGATTTGCAGCAGCAGCCAGTGAAGATTGTCCAGCGATACTGACAGAGTTGGCAGCCTCCCCCAGCACCCTGTGGCTCAAGAGCTGAGAACCCTCGTGCTTTCCTCCCTGGATATTTCTGTGGTGAGCTTCCTCCCGACAGCATTACCGCCACTTGGCGTGCGGAGGGCTGTCCCGGGGGAAGCTGGCCGGAGAGGTATGGCTCCCGTGCACTGTGACAGCTGCTGATTGCAGGGCTCAGTAAGTGGCCACCTTATCCCCATTAAATATTGAAAGCAGATTCTTTGTGAGTTTGCCATGTGCCCTCAAACAAGGCTGGTTTGTTTTAGCGGAGCAGACCCAGAGCCCTCTAGGGTACTACGGATCCTCTCGGAATATTAAAGCTGTTTCTATGGAGATGGCTTATTCCCAGGGTGGTTGAAGCACTCTGAGTAGATTTGAAGGCTAATCCCATGGCTTTTACATAAGCAAGAAAATATAACAAGCACCTCTGTTGGAGAGGTGGGTATCCTGTTCTGGCTTCTGTGACTATAAAAGTCCTAGTTGGTCCCTGCCAAGGGATGGATTTTAGCAGAGTATGTGGGTCACTGGAAACCCTAGTGTTCTAGGGTTTTTTTTCTGAGTTTGTTTAGAGGTTTTTGAGATAAGAAAACTGGGAGGTGTTGTCTAACATCACTATTGCTTTAGGTAACCTGTTAAAAAGTACCTAGGAGAGCTGTCACTGACAGCAATAAAATGCAGAGCACTGCAACTGCCTGAATAAGAGTAAATTGGTTAACATATGTATATTATAAATACACCATAAAATCAACACATTTATATTAATGTTGAATTATCCTTCTATGTTATGTTTTTTCAGGAAGTTGGGTTTTTATTGCCATAGAAATTTGGCTTTTACAGGAGAAGGGAAATTTAAAGTGAATTATTTATGGATATATGAGACTCTTCTGCCCTGTGATCCCATCACTAAAAGTGTTTTAAAATGTGCATTTACTTTGTGGTCTCTGGTTTTGCTCACGTGCTGCTCTGTGTGAACATGTGCTATTCACATGGGACTTTTAAAGTGTTATTTACTGCTCCAGTCTCGTAAATTAATATAAGTCACTTTTAAAATACATCTTCGGATGTTTTAAAGCAGTCACTCTAGCCTACTGAATACACTGAGTGCCATGTGTCACCTGATTTCAAATCAAATTGATATGAAGCCTGGGTAATGCAGTAGCAGTTAAAATGCATTTCAAGGCATTTTATAGATATGTTGCATGTCTGCTTCCATTTTAAGATGCATTTAGTGGAAATACCCATTCCACGGTATAAAAAACAGAGCCAGAAGCTCTATGCTCCTGCTGCTGGCCACTGTGTACCAGTGTCCTCTGGTATCTGACCAACCATTTCAACCAAGAAATCTAGTTATGGTTAAACTGTGCAATGTAAGTTGTTTGCAATCTCTTAGCAGAACTATCAAAAACAGGTGATTTCAGTACCAAAAACCAAGTGTTTCTGCCAAATACTACACCACTGATTTAGGTTTTCTGTCTCTGAAGCATTTTTCCAGACCATACTTATAGTGGGCAATGGTTTGGTGCTGAGTTAGGTGTGAATAGACAAGTATGAAAGGCAGAAACTGCCTTTTCGGTAAAATATAAGGCTAGCCCGTTGCTCTTTGAAGTGTTCCTGATTGAGAGTATTTCTGGGGGGGACTTTAGAGAGGGTCCAGACCCTCAGCAAAACCTGGAAATAGGGTAGAAAGGATAAGGATTCGTGTTATACCACAGAGTATGTGACCTAGTGAAAAACCTAGATTTGGAAAAAGATAAAATATTCACAGATATTTATATGTATGCACACACACACGCACACACACACTTGGGAGGAAGAAGAAACAGAAAATCTGAAAGGTAACACCAGCCCCCAAAATAGATGGGTAGAAAAGGCTGTTGAAAGAACTTACAAAAATAACTTAATTGCCTTTTTTTTTTCTTTTTCTCCCTCTTCTCCTTTTTTCTTCCGCTCTCAGGGTATGAGGGCGTTTCCGAGTTCTTCAGCGACCTCCTGAACCACATAGCTGCTGTCCTGCAGGGGCAGGTGCCCGAGGTGACCCCGCTAAACCGCAGCAAGCTGCTGGCTGAGCCGAGCAGCGGGATCCTGGACGAGCGGATATGCTGCGCGGGCACGGGCTGCCTCGGCGTCATGGGAAAAGACTCCTCCTGGATTGTGGAAAGTGAGGCCAACAGCTCAGTGAAGCTGCAGCACCAGAGACTAGGCTGCAACTCGGCGGTGTCCCCCAGCTTCCAGCAGCACTGCGTCGCCACGTTGGCAACGAAAGCTTCCTCGCAATAACCTGCCAAGGCTGTGGACTAAGGAGAAGCCCCAGGGATTGTGGTCCCAGAACCAGATCAGGCTTTAAAAATACACTTTTTAAAAATGAAAAACAAAATACAAAAAAAAAAAAAAAAAAAAAAAAAAGGCAAAACAAACAAAAAAACCTTCCATTTGATTTAACCTGATTTACTGATGAAATGGACTGAGAGGGGGAGGATGAGAAGGTGATCCAGATCCATTTCGTTAGATTTCAGTTGCAAATCGGTAGTGAGTTTACACACACATGGGTTTTAACACTAGTCCTTTCATTGTGGGAGGGTTGCTCTTGCATTTGTATTGTTCTTTGTAATCACTGGTGACCAGCATTTTAAAGTCTGACCTCATGGTATCAAAAAGATAATAATGTTGGAGTGGATGAATGTAACAGTGCTAGAGATTTTTGCCTAAAATACTCCCTGATCCCTCTTTCCAGCACAGCCCTTGCAAGAGAAAGCTAAGACCACCTCAGTACCACCAAACCCACCCTGTGGAAACATCCACCAGACACAATGTCCACAGGCACTTGCTGTGAGGGGGACGGAGCTGACTGCTTGTTCAGGGTGCAGGACTGAGGCAACAGCCTGCTTCCAGCTTTGCAGTTTGTCCCCTGGCCTTATTGCCTCAGTAGAAGGCAGCTTCTAACTACACTTGCCAATAGCAAAAACCTGTCTGATCCAGACAAGCCTGAAAAAAGAGTGCAGATGGTCAGGAAGAGTGACTTGGAAGGATCATGTTTCATCTATCAGTTCTCTGCTAGAGGTGAAATCCATGAAGAGCTCGTGGTTTCAGCTCATCTTCTAGCAGAGAGTGTAATTCTCCCTCCACTGCACGTGTGAAGAGTCTGGGACAGCTCTGCAAGGGGGCTGGCAAAGAGAGCCACATATTTGCCGCAGAGCAGTACATCTGGCGTGCAGATCCGGAGGAGTGACGCGGCGCTGCCTTTCACACACCCGCCGCGCTGTGCATGTTTTTCTTCCAGAGATATTTAAATATGGGCAGAATTGCCTGGAGTGAGGCTCTGTAGGAGGTAGCAATACATGGCAGCTCTTGCTCAGAGACCTCACTGTTGTGGTGCAGGCTGTCAGGTGAAGCTGTGTGGTCATTCACAACAGTGCTCTATATCATTTGTAGACTATAGCCCAGCCAAATTGTATGTTGCTCTTGAGATACACAGTAATCCTACAGTGTTCCTCTATTGCATCTTCTAGCATCGCAGCATCTTCTGCTGTGGAGAATTCCTGCAACTTTTGCCAATTCTGAACACTAAACTGGAAATAACTGAGTCTGTCTGAGCTGGGAACACAGACACTATTTTGATAGACTTAGCGGCCTTTCCTTCTTTACATAAGCCCTGAAATATATTTAAGGAGGTGATGTTAAGAAAATTTCCTTAGTTAAGCTCTTCACTTACAAGTAAAGGAATTTCTATCATTCTATACCAGGCATTTATAAAGCACTCATCACTGTGGCATTTAATACTAGTTTTGTTGCTGTCATCCTTTAGATACCTACTCAAAAGCAAAGGACCAGGCAATTAGAGACCAGGTAGACCAAGGAGTAGTAGTAGACCAAAATGTGGAAAGGATGTCACCATCCTGCCTGATGGTACCAGTCCATAGGGAAAGATGTTTCTAAGAGTATTCTGTAGCAATTACTTTCTGCAAATTATGATTTTCCTTTAGGAGACATTGGATTTTTTCCCAAAGTGCCATTCTAGGGATTGTCTATAGTTGTGATTGGATTTTTAAGGATGATTTATACAGCATAATATAATTCCACCTCTAGGAAGGCATTAACTTTAAGTTTAGATATTTCTATGAGGACCGGAAGGACCTCTGAGCTGGGTGTTGCATTCCAGGGTGCACGTCAGCGGAGCCGAGTTGGCGCCCGCGGCGGGGGAGCTGTGGGCTGGGCGCTCTGCCCAAGCCCCGCGGGCCCTGGGAGGCAGCGGGGAGTCTGAGTCCCTGTACATAGTTAGGGTTTGTATTCAGGAAAGACCAAACCTCTTGTAAAGCCATGACCGAAATAAAATTGACATCTACATTTTGGGGTTTGTTTTAGTTTGTTTAAAACGAAAAGTCTTTCTATGTTACATGTGTAACGGAAGATACCCTCAGGAAGGAGCTTGCCAGTGCATATTTTTGTATGGTACTTTCTTGTGACCAGCTGGTGGAGTGTTTGCAGACTTGCCTTTTGCTCCCTTTATTACAATGGCTTCTTTTTTTCTTTTTTTTTAATCAAGTGGTGTGGAAGAAGCAATGATGTTAAAACTGAGTTAGTAACTCAAGACCTTTCCAGCTAAGTATGTTTACATGAACCTGAGTGTTGGATCCAATCGAAATGTCTGTATGCTGTTTCCTAGTTAGAACATCAAATAAGATTTTTATTTTCCTGGCTGCCTTCTGAATTTTGGTTGGCCTATTTTGCACTGCTTTATTTCTCCAAAATAAACTACTGAAATATAATTGTGCATTTTAAACTTGTTTACAAATGATTGTTAAAAGTTTATTTTGTAATTCTCTAAAGGCTTACAGAAATACTATATTTAAATATTACTCCAGACCTTGGCAGTAACTAGAAAACAAGTTTAGGTCGTTGGTGTGATCAGTGACATGTTTTTCCCATAGTCTGTAATTTATTTTTATTTATCAAATATATCGGTATCACTTTAATTTACCAGGTGCAAATATGCAGAAACCTGTTGTGATGTGGCATTACAATAGAATTTTCACATAAATTACCATGCAATTGCTGTAGTACTATATATTTCCTTGCAAAAATTGTTGTTATGGCTCATAGTAGAATATCACATGGGAAAATTTGGGAGACCAACTTTTAAAGCCAAATCTTTAAATTAATTAGTATCCAGACAAATAATTACTTAACTGTAAAACATTCAAGCATGCACATATTACTAAGCAAGTGCTAAAGTGCTTTTCTGAATTGCTGCCTCATTTGATAAGTTCAGGATAGTTTTGATTTAAGATAAGCTTCACAGAAAACTGGCTAATGTTCTGTAGCATTTTTTTCTGTTTTGAGCCTAATAAAGCCTAGTAATTGTAGACATTCACAGAATGCTTTCACTGTGCAACTTTGGCAGATCATCTGGGTGAGATTTTCTGTGCTGGCTATTTGAATCCTGTTATTGTGGGGTAGAAGAGGATCTGCTGTGATTTCAGAGGCATAGCTGCTGTTGCCGTGTTGACTGGAGCAGTTATGTTGAAATTACATGGTCACCAGAGTCAGCGTAGGGATCAGAGCCTGTTCTGTTTCACTGGTACAAATCCAAGGAACACCACTGGCTTGGTGGAATTTCTCCAGGTTTTATATCAGCATGACGGAGAAGATTTGATTGTGATTTCCACCCTAATTAGGTAATTTGCTTTAGTAGATGAAGATTCTTCCCTGTGAAAGACACCCTAGTGTCTTACTCTGGCCTATGGTAGCACCATGGCCGTCTCTGCCACTCTAGCTGCCTTTGCCGTGTTGTGCTTTGGTTTGTAATGGCACTGCCAGAGTGGTCGGAGCAGTACGTAACAACCAACTGCAAAAATGCTGATCCAAGGTGGCTCTTGTGGTGGTTGTAGTAGCCCATCCACTTGGTCCGTGCTGTTTGGCCTTGGTCAAGCACAGGCCGGGGCTCTGAGAGCCTCCGTGCTGCTGGTGCCGGTCGCGGGAGCTGGCGGTACCGGGGTCTGTTTTCTTTCCTGGTCTGTGTCAGGAGGCTGGAGCTGGAGCCCCAGGGATGCCGTGAAGGTCCCACTCAAAGTGCGTGCCTGCTCGCGAGCAGGAGGGCAGCAGCAGGGTGCTCAGCTGGAAAGCCAGTGGCTTCGTGTTTGCCTGATGGATACAAACTAAGAACCCACCCCGGGGGCTGCTGGAGGAGGTGAAGGTCACGAGGACTGCTCGGAGTAGGGCCCCACGCTCTCCAGATGGTAACTGCGGGCTGTACCTAGTCAGGGAAGCATCAGCTGGACTAGTGCATGGATAAAAATGGCAGGATACACTTCAAAAGGGAACAGAATAAATGTGGCCAGAGGTATTTAAATGGTCTAGAAAAAAGAGCAAAACCAAGGAAAAATGCTTCTCTGGTTTCCATCTCCCCCAGCCCTTCCAGGCCAGGTGTGCCAACTCCTACGTCGGTGCTGGTTTCCCAAAGTCTTTGTGTGGTAGCAGTGACAGGCGAGTCAGGTTTCCCGCAGTAGCTTGCAGCCTTGCCCTCCACAGCTGGGCAGAAATCCCCGGGTTTGTTTTTTTTTTTTTTTTTAGTGAATAGACTATTTTGAGTTTGTGAAAGTCACCCCATGTGCGTACTTGCAGGAATTCACTTGCATTACCCTGCTAATGCTCTTTTCTTCTCTCCTCCTTAGTAACAGATGTATTGATTTTTGTATTCAGTATACAATTTCTCCATGGTGTTGCAACTATGTGTTTTGTAATTAGAAGTATGTGAAAATGCTTTGTGTAGATTAAAATATTTCCTTTAATATAATCTCCTCTTACTTTCATAGATAAACAGGCACACTGTTGCAGATCACATTGCTGATTTTATTTGTAATGTTGCTTTAATATCTTATTTCCGAGGAATGTAACCTCCAGAAAAGTACTTTCCGCATCTTCACAGCCTTTCCTTTCGCTGTTCACTCTCTGTGGATCCAGGCCATCAACCTGAATTTGTGATGCCATGGGTTTGAGATCCTCAGTGGACTCTACCCTGTTTACATGCTTGCAGAATTCAGTAGCTTGATGATATTTTAGAGGATCGGGTATAAACGAAGGTACGTGAACGATTCCTCAGCGGCGCAGGCGCGATAGCATCCATAGTGAGCAGAGGCTCCGAGTTGCTCTCGTCGTACATGTGCAGCATGCGGGTGACTGGTCAGTCCCCGCTGGTGGTGCCACTTTCCTATGGAAGAAAGAAAATCAGTGCAAGAAAATCTACAACGTGAGGTGCAGTCAGAAGGCAAGGAGCACAGGGAGGGCTTGGGAGGAAAATCCTCGTCTTGCTGGAGCCAGTGGATATTCTGACACCATTGGGCCAGGATTTTGCTCCCCGTTTCTTTACAACTACCGGGGGAGACTTGTTTTTCTCTCTCTTCCCGACGGGGCTGCCGCTGAGCCCAGGAGCCTCGCGAGCTCCTCGGACGGCGGCCTTGCCCAGCAGACTGTGGGTTTGCCCAGGGCTCCCGGCGCGCTCTGGTCTTGCTTGGTGGCTCCTGGAACTCCAGAAATAGCCGAAACAGCCAGTGAACAGCTCATGAAAATCAGATCTTCCTCTACCTAGCATCCTTTTTAAGAAAAAACACCTTTTTTTCCTTTTTCATTCTTCACACGGTAGTTTTTAGATATAAATTATTTTAACTTTTTTTTGTGTGTGAAAAGTCATATATACATATATAAAGTTATTAAAAGGTTGAGTATATGTTGAGTATATAATAGTGACTTCTTTGTTTCAGATGTTAGCAGACCCTAAAAATGAGAGTTGTTTCTCCTCCTGTAAAGTCAGTGCTGTAAAAAAAAATTAAAAATAAAAGATGTATTAGATGTACCTTTTATTATTTATTTCCAATTCAGTATTTGATAGGGCTTGTGTATACCCTTGTGAGAACCACATACTAAAATGCAGTCATTCTTAAAGTGTAATAATAATCATTCCTTGGGGTCTCAGCAGTTCGGAGAAAATTAGCCCTCATGTGAGTAGCGTTGGATATTCTCCTTCACCCACCATCTTCGCTCTCACTTAAGCATGGTTAAAGCTCGGGGACCATTTTTGTGTGTGCTGGTTTCACAGGTTCGGCAACGTCTGTGTTCAGATCCAGCTGTACAGTGTTAACAAGTGTGTCTTGTGGTTTGCGTCAGCCCTGTTCACATTGATTTCTGAAACAATGCCCAGTTGGTACTTAATTTGTATAGAATTATATGAACCTTTTTTTAAAAAATAATCATGGTTTACTGTAAAAAACAAAAGTAGTTGTTTTTTGGCTTCTTCAATTGCATGACTGATCAGATCTGACAATGAGGATGGTGCTTTCATCTAACAGCATTGGTTTTAATGGCAATATATTCTTTTTCTTCTGCCCTTGTTTGCCAAACCCCTGTGATGGACAGTATTTCGGTTTCACCAGTTAAGCAATATGCAGTAGGTATTGTGGCATTCTCTCTGTAACTGTTCTGAAGACAGAATTGTCCCTTTCCAACACATAATGAAAATAAATGCCTTACAACATGTTTTACTTGGTTTTCTCTTTATGAGTGAATAGGGCGGAGGCAGACAGCTTTTATGGGAAGCTCATTTTCATGAACTTGCTTTTCACATCCTTCGTCCGTCGAGTTGTTTGCAGCTACTCACTTCAGACCTTGTATCACCACTACTGGTAGTTGAGGCTAGTTTGATTTGGTTTGTTATTTTTCCTTGCAGAGTAGAGGGAAGTAGGCTATTTATACATTATTGAATAAAGTAGCTGAACATCATTGGGATTCAGCCTTTATAAGGGATGCTGTTGCTGTGATTAAGAATTTATTCCTAATGGAGTGCTCTAGGCTGATTCTTTCCTCATCATCCTGGATAGGGAATTCTTGACTTGATTAAAAATCCTGCTAGGTTTTGAGTAATGAGGTCCATATTTTGACTAGTGCAGAGAGGAGACGTAGCCAGCGGGATTAACTTTCGCCAGGCAACACGCGTGTAAACAGAGCGGGTGCCGCGGGGCTCCGCGGGGCCTCCAAGGACGGGCCCGGCTGCCGGGAGGCTCTGGGAGCTGGGGAGCACTGCCAACGGGCCCCGTATCTTCCTCAGCCCAGAGGTTCCTTCCGTTTCCCTTCGCTGGAAGATGGGACAGTTGCTGCCGTTATCCTTGAGCTATTTATTACTTTTTTACTACTATTATTTAACTCACTCCTGTTACCCAAATAGGATCATTTATTAAGTATTGACCCAATGCATAAGCTCCTAAATATCTTTCTGTCTGGCTTTCGTCTGGGTTTCGTCTATGAATTACGGACTCGATCCCTGGCTTACGGAAATGCATGGGGTGGCTGGCTTTGCAGCTGGGCTCCTGACACCGCAGCAGTCCTGCCTGTTGGTGCTGAGCGGGCTCCCTCGCGGAGCAGGGCTGTGTCGTCTGCATGGCCGTGCTGTGGACCTGTGGAGAGGTCCCTGATGTGGGGGCTTAGTGTGCGGTGCTGTTGGCAGCACACGAGGAGGGAAACCCCACTCAGATGTGTTACGGTCAGGACAGACCTTCGTGTCCCCCTTCTGAGCCAGTACGAATCCTATCGCGCGCAAGCGACCGAGACCAGAGCTGGAAAAACAAGGGAAGGAACCCACTGCAGTTTTATTTTTCCTTAGATAAATTTTTCTTTATATAGAATATATTACAGTCAGAGTTCTCAGCTTTTAATCAAAAGATAACAAGTTATTGCAGTTTTAATCCAGTGAAACTACCGTTGGTAGGAGAACATTCTAGAAAGCTGTCTTGTCTTAAAGAAAAAAGAAAAACAGAAAGGAAAAAAGAGAAAATATACATGTAAGTCACACTTCTCAGCTACAGTCATCCAAGGGTACAGGTGGGACTCCATAGTGAACAGAGGAGCATGAGATCAAAGAAGCAGAGATGGGCACGACACTACTGCGAGACGGCAGGCCTGGCTCTGGGGCGATGCGCTTCCTAGGCAAGATGCTACTGCTCTGTCGGCATCTCTTTTAAATCGGTGAATGACGATGTGGCGTGAAGAGGGGAGTGCAGCTCTGGCTTTTGTGCGAGCTGGGCAAGTCTTCAGCCCCGTCTCAGTTCGTGCAGCTTGTGGGCGACTTTCTCGAGCTCCGCCTCGATGGCGGCCAGGCTCTCCAGCTCCTGGTCCTGCAACGAGAGCCACCGAGACGCGCGTCAGCCCAGCCAGCCCTCGAGCCCAACGGAGCAAGTCCCGGAGCAGCTCAGTGGTGGGAGGGAGCTGTGGAGCCGTGCGCGTGAGGGAGCTCGTGCCGGGCGCGTTTTGAGCCCCTACGGGACAGGCGCTGTCTTTCGATGTGCATTACTTGGTCCTGCTCTAGGGGCACTGCATAATAAATCACACAACTGTTGATAAAACTTTCTGCAAGAAACATAACTAACACCCTCACCGTGGTTCCTGCGTGGGAAGTTATTCTCAGTTATCACCAAAGGTGGCTTAGCTTGGAGAGCGCCCTGCCTAGCAGGTCCCTGCCCTTCCTCCCGAGCCCAAGGCGTGAGGCAGAGCCGCAGCGCCGGGCGCGCAGCGCATCGCGGGCCACGGCGTGGGGAAGCGGGGCTGTCCACGCAGGGTGTCCCTGCCGCAGCCCAGGGCAGGCGGAGGCGGCACGCGGCCCTGGGACACTCTCGGCCTCCCACACGGCCGGGCCCGCGGTCAGGATGGATGCCGGGGCCTGGGGAGCGCAGCGGGCGCCCAGCTCCAGAGGGAGCCGTGGCCCCACGCGGCCTCCTCCCACGCTGCTCCGGCGCAGAGAGACGCTAGGGAAAAGAGGCTTCTCCACTGGGAAAAATAGCAACCGAGGATGCAATCAACTGAAAAGCTCCTGTTGCTCCTCACGTAGCCACCCCGCTGACATGGCTCTTGTGCCTCTCTGGTGCAGCCCGAGGCTACCTCGCCTAGCACCTCGGAGCAGGCTGGGACATGGTCACCGCGCGCGGCTTTGCCACGCTCTGGGCTGGCACCACAACCATTCCTCACCCGGCACTCGCGGCTCTCCTGCCTCACTGCACCCTGTGTACTTGGCCAGAGCAGGACACCAGCTCTGCAGGGCCTGGCTTAGTCCCACCAGCACCAGAGCCGCTTTCCTGGCCGGTGGCTCTGCAGGGCCAGTGCTCACGTGTGAAGAAGCAGCACTGATTTGTCTACATGTAGCTTGAAGAAAAAACATAAGATACCTAGAAAAAGTCCCTTGTTTCTGATATATATATGTAAATAAAATAGTCTTCCCCACCGCCAGGCCCTCAGCTGAGCCCCCCAGAGGCCTCCCTGCCTGGTGGAGCTGCTCTTGCCCAGGGCTGGTGGCCGCCCTTCCCTCACTGCAGGGCCCAGGGGCAACTGCTGAGGCCTTTCCCGCTCCCAGAAGCCCTGAGACAGCTAAAATTAAAAATAACTCTGGTTGCTACCATAAACACAGCAGTTTCAGAGGTTCAGCTGCCTCCTTCCCTTTTTCAGGGCTGAAGAGTCTCGGGATCAACGCGCTAAGGCAAAAACACCCGGACAAGGACCTAAACAGAATTGGAGGGAGGAGGAGGAGAGGAGTCGGGGCTGGCGGCGCAGCAGCAGCGAGCTCCTTGCCAGCGCTCCCCACGCAGGCACGTGCAGAGAGCTTGGAGTCAGGCAAGAGACACCTTTGACTTTGCTTTGAACCACAAACTGGAGATGGGCTGAGGATTTCCATGTGCTGTGTGGTTATGGCTCTTTGGGCTGTATTTTGGTGCATAATCCAGCAAAAGGGTGTTCTGGAGGCAGGAGCAAGGCCGTGGCTCACCACTGCCTCAGCCAGCTCCCACACAGCCAGTGTGGCCTCCCCCAGAACAAGCACCTGCAGCCACTAGCTGCTCCCTGCCTGTCCAGCCCTCTCCACTGTCCCAGCAAGTATCAAACACCAATGCCTGGAGCCTCATCAGCATGGTCTGCAGTCGCCTCTCCTCTGAGGTGGCCACACAGAGAGTCAGGTCACCCCGGGATGTCATCCAAAACACCTCTGTGAGACGCTCTGGCTCCATGCAGGCCTGGACAGTCACGGCCTTGGTGTGTCTGGTGACAAGTATGCCTAGCCCAGCTTAGCTATATGCCCAGGGACATGATGAGTTACCACATGGCAGCCCTTGAGGAGTTAGGGAACTAAGACTTAAGCTTGGAAAGCACAATTTAGATATATTCATGCCTCTTAAAACCTTTTTCACTCCAGCGCCCCAGCTTTCTTGCCTGCTCCTATACCTCTGACTTGCCCCCTAGGAGGTACAACACTACTCATTCTGTATTTGGGCTGGGGCAAGGCTTTCCTCTGACTTGACAGGGCTTTAGGACACAGGAACCTTCTGGGCTACTGGGGCAGCTCTGGTTACTGTGTCCAGCACAGACCAGCTGGGAGGTCCTGGCACATTTTTTTTAAAGACTCATGGCAGGGGAGAATGTTTCTGCAGTATTTAATAAAACAAGAAAAACAGTAAGAGCCAACCTCCATAATCTGTGTGAACACCTAAAAAGTCACAGGGCATCTCCTTAATGTCACAACAAAATAATGGTGGTAGCTACATAACAGTCAGGTATGATTCTACGTCTCCAAACATAGCCTGGATTCCCTAGTAATAACTGGACAGCATTTATTGGCAAGCCTCTGTTCACCAACCTCTGTTCTTCTGTTAGCGCTGCCTTCCTCATCCTTCTTCTCCTCAGGCATGGCGGCAAGGGGGAAACCTTCACTGCTGTCCTCCTTGGAGTGACGCTTCCATGACCTTCTCACGTCTTCCTCTGGACTACTAAAGTCATACTTGTGGGACCTGAACACCATTTTCATGGACCTGTCTGGGTCTTCCCCACTGTCATTTTCCTCCGTGCGCTTTTTAGATGTCAGTTGTTTGGCCAGCTCATCCATTTTATTCCATCTCTTGGAGTCTTCCCATTCCCTCGAGGATTCCTCTTCCATTTCCTCACTTTTGACATCCCTGGACTGGAAGGCATCCTCCTCTGCTTGCATTGCTTCATCCTCCAGGTGACGCCTTGCTCCTTTCAGTCGGTAGGGTTGCTCTTCCTCCTCCTCAGAGCTCTGCTCATCTTTGCCAAATCCCAAAGCTTCTTCATTATCTGAAAAAGCATCAAACACAATAGTGAGAACAGGATATAGCTGATCAGATACCACATTTAAACCAAGCCTTAGTTCTTTATTACCAAGGAAGCTAATGTGATTCAAAGTAGAGTTCCTGACTTATGTCAGCATATGACATATTGCCAAGATTTTGGAAATAACTGTTCTTATGTCAGTGACAGACAAGAGGGGTAGCAGTCAAAAACACCTAGGAATTTCAGGAAGCAGAAAGGAGCCACTCCAGAGTGCTATGAACTGCAGGCAAAAACTGGGAGTGAGGCAACTGCAGGGCCTGTGTGACCCAGGTCCGTGTGTGCCTGTATGGAAGGATGCTTGAGGGAGGAGGCGAGGGGTCTGGATGACTGATAGTGGGAGCATTTTTGTAGACCCTGTTGATGCCTATTTGATTTTTTAGGCTTTAAAGCCTATTATCAGCCTGTCTCAGGGCTCTCAGCTCACCCTTGCATAGGTGCCAGACCAGTCGTCCGAGATACTTACCATCATCTCTTTGCATCACCTCTGACTCCACGTCCTCCTCAGCCAAATCAAGTGACCTCTCTGCTTCAGTAGGGTCCTCCTCCACAGGAGTGTCTCTTTGCTCGTCTTCCCGCTCAGTACGCCCTCCTGTCTCCTCCTTGCTCTCCTCCTGGCCCTGTCTGGATGTCTGCTCTCTCTCCTCCTCAAGCTCCAGGCTGTCACCAGTGCCTCTGGGCTGCTCCTCTTCCTCCTCTTGCTGTTTCTGCTCTTCCTCACCAAGGTCCTCACTGATGCGATTGTTCAAAACCTCTTCCTTCTGGGAATCCTCTGTGCCTCCAATCTCATTGCTCTCCGCTTCCCCGCTATCCCTCTTCTCACCAGGGCGAGCTTCCCGTGGCCTGGTCTCCCTCTCCTCCAGGCTGTTTTTTCCATCCTCTTTTGGATATTCTTTCTCATTTTGCTGGATTTTCTCAGCGTCTAGCTCAGCCATGGACACAGTGGGCTGTTCCTCTTCAGGATGCTCCTGTGCCTCATCTGCAGAGTGAGGAGCAAGAACCAACACCTCGTCTCAGAGCTCATTGCACAAACAGGGAAGCATTTGTGCTTCTTACTCAGCTTCAGCCCCAGCCTCACTCCCCAGTCTACTTAACCCACCATGGGTCTGTTCCCCCTTTTAGCAAGTCACTTTTAAACACCTGCTTGCACGTAGGCAAGTCAGGGTGCTGGCTGATGTCTGTGCTCCTGAGGAGACATATGGGGCTGAAGTTAACATATGCTGAAGCAGAGCTTGCACTGCCATCTATCCAGGTGCCAGTAACACGCTACCTCCCCACATGAAACCAGAGCACAAAGTGGAGGGATTTCGGTGTGGCATTTCTGTGCTCTCTGTGCGCGTGGAGGACTGCCCGAACATCACACCATTCATTCGCCAGCCTTGGGGAAGGGAGCCAAGCGTTACTTCTAGCAGAGCCAGGGGGAGCTGGGGCCAGCTCTGCTTTTGCTAAACAGCTAGTGAGCAGCAGTAACCGAGAGCTTAATGGAGCCCATTTTGCTCTGGTTCATCACAGAGGGTGAACTCTTCTAACAAACATAGTTAATCATGGAAACCACATTGAAAAAGAAACTGGGGAGAGGCAAAGAGCAGTGGGAAAGGGAAGGAGAAAAAGCAGGCAGTGGAGAGGAGCCAGCAGACCGCAGCGGGACATGCTGCTGCCTGGGCCAGGGGATGCCGTGGCCTCGCTCCGGCCTCGTGCAGGCTCCACATCCATGTGAGCCAGAAGCCAGGGCTCCATGGGCCCCAGCAGGAGGGAGGGCTGGAGCCAGCCCAAGGGAGGCTCCCTGTCCTTGCCTCTTGCTTTTGCTACGTTGGCTGCTGCAGCAGCTGTGCCCATGGGGAATATCATCCCTCACGGTGCCAGGCAGCTTTGGGTTGAAGTCACGAGGCTGCGTGCAGTGCTGCAGCTCAGCAAATTCACAGAAGCTCCTGCCCCTGGAGCCAGAGCCTACCAGGAGGCCCCCCTGCCAGGGATACTGTTGGTATGCTAGAAACTGTCTCATCCCTATCGTCTCTTCCTGACACGGAACAGGGAACAGACTGAACCAAGAACAGGCTGAACCAAGTGTCTGGAATGCCTGGAAACAAGGGTGGTAAGAGCAGACACCAATTGCTTTTGGGTGTATTGTGTATTTCAGTACAGGATTTCCCTAGCTGTGACTCATTTTAAACATTAAAAATGAGTGATGATGTTGACAGCAGGGTAGAAGATCTATATCAGTTGTGTAACTTGGACATCTCCAGTTACTATAGCTCAGAAAGTACATGCTTTTTAAGCTGGTAAATAAGAGCAAAGCAAACACAAGGTTGCTAGTGTGTCAGCAACAGCATCAAAAGAGGCAGAAATGAAAAGCAGATGGATGCGTCAAGGTTGTTAGAAAGAACATCCTTGTTTACAGCCAGACTTGGATTTTCTGGGGGTTAGGCTGACACTGACCTCTTTGCTTGTTCTTGTCATTCTGACTTTCAAGGACTTCAGAAAGTTCATCTTCGAAACCGCTGTTTTTCTTCTGTTGCTGAGTTCTCTCACTAGCACCTGGGTCAAGTAATGAGGAGAAAGAAACATTCCTTGTTGTGTTTTAGAAAGTGGAGACAGGAAAATAGTCCTGGGTCCTTTTTAATTCTATGTATATTTTCTACAATGTACAAATCTGTTAATGGGTAGCTAAAAGGAAAAGCAAGATAAGAGAATGTGTGAAGCAACTGGAATAACAATGTCATGCCAAAAACATCCAAAAAGGTTTCCAGAAACCAAATGCAAGAATGCACCTTCTAACCCAACTCACGTTTTAATTCAAAGGAGAGAGCCAGCACTGCCAGCCTAGTCCTACAAGGAGCAAGACCAAGTGGTTCCTGGGAACCACTAAGGGGGTTTACGGATCTGGGCTCCTGAGGATAGCCCTTTTTCCCCGCTTCTGCATCCTTTGTATGGCTCGTAACCAATGCTGCAGCCACTCTGTCTTGCAGACAGCAACCCAGAGCATCTCCAGAGCAAAGGGACTTGCACTTGACCCATGGCAGCCAACAGGAACATCCCCATCAGCTCAAGGAAGCTTTGAGCTGAGTGTTTGTAGTGCCAATCCCACCCCAAGCTGAGTGCCCATTCACTTCAGACCCACCAACAGCTGGTGTTAGACCCCAGTGACACAAACAGTGAAGGTTTTCTTGTCTTTTATTCTAGTTCAAGAGTTGGCGGAACTAAGCTACAGTGTTTCCCTTCAGGGTTTTCCTACCCCACAATGCATATACTCTCTAGGAAAACTCTATGCAGCTAACAAGTTACTTTGAGGGCCATTTAAATCACTGTCTGTATTGGAGTTATTCTAAGCAAATTTCCTCCACTCCCCCAGCATTTCTAGTGAAATTCTCACTTTATGTACATCTCCTAGGGCACATATGTACAATGCAAAACTAATGTAAAATTAAAGTAATAAAACATGCAAGAGTCCACAATAGACTAATCCCCTCTTCCCAAAGGTCTGTGTTGAAACTATACCTTGAACAGCAATTTCCTGAAGCTCCTTCAGTAAATTTTGGTGTCGAAGGATAGAAATGATGCGTTCATCTGCAACAAGGGAGACAGTAAGAAGAACAGAAGAACCCAAAACCCCACTTCCTTTTTTTACCCCTTCCTTCTACCCGGTTGATTTGCTGCCACGTCCCTTAACTGCAGTGAAGAGCACAGCAGCCCCCGGGCAGACCAGGCAGCTCCACGCTCCCAGTGCCTGCGTTGCCAGCCGCCTCTCGGCCCCATGCAGCCCGGTGGGGCGGCCGCAGGGAACGTGCCTGTGGCAGGAGCCTGTTCAAGGGCCAGAGACTGAGCACAGCAGGGCTCAGCCCCGGCTTGTGTCCCTGCCAGAACTGCTCTCTCTGAAACCCAACGTAAGGTCTGAGATAGCCTCTCCTTGTACCTCCTCTGAGGGTTTCCAGGCATTCCTCGCTGATTGGCAGTGGGTTTGGCTTGGATAAAGTATCAGAGATGACCTCTACAATGCACTTCATCACCTAGAAGGAGACAAAGATACAGATTATGTTGCTTGCTTTTGTTTCTCTTTTTCTTATATCTATGTGCTACCAAGGCTAGAATGGAGAAAATGATGACACAGGTCCTTTTCTGATCGAGCTAAAATCGAGTGTTTGTTTTTGCATGTTACCTAGCACAGGAACAGAAGACACTTCCCAAAACTGAAAAGTGAGGAAACATACATGGCGATGGAAAGGGCTCTTTCAGCGTGACATACTGTTCGCTGCTGCAGGACATCAAGCAATCTGTTCACATCAAGAGATTAAAGGGGAATTGGGTATATACACAGGGAACTCAAAATCCTCCTCTTTTAAAGCGATGTTTCTCAGCCTGCAGCTGATAAAAGGGCTCAGTAGGAGGCTCAGTACAAAGCAACAAGTGACTACAGCTCTTAAAAAGGTGACCTTGAAATCCTGCCAGCTATTTGAGGCCTAAGGTGGGCACTCTAGATAGACTGCAGACAGGGATGATGGACGAGGAGAGGTAAATCATACTTTCAAACACTGTTGAGAAATATTGCTCTCAAGCCCTAAGCAAGGAAATTCTGGAGAAATATTCACCCCTATGCTTGAGTGTTTAAGCCTTCTATTATTGACCAGAAGAGCTGTATGTGGAGACAAGTTATCTAAAAGTGAAGAAATTCCTAAACTTCCTCCAAATCATTTGCTACAGCCTGGGGCAGCTTCCCAGACACCATGAACTCTAGGCCTGCCCTTTGCAGCAGTTCTCTTCCTCATGAGAGGAATGAGAAGAGAGGCTCTATTTTATTATCCAGGTTGTCACCCTGCACTGACATTACAGGCCCAACTCTGCCCATGCAACCACATTGCCGCTGATCCCAAAGTGATTGCCCACTGCTATACAGATGTGGAAGGAAAATCAAAGTCAGAGACTGGAAGGCAAAGTGAAGGCACCTTCTTCACACAAGACACACCAACCTCACCTCAGCTGCGTTGTGGTGATAGACCCAAATAGTCACACAGATGAGAGAAAGCAGATTATTTTTGCTGTCTGGCACTGGTTAATAGTGCAGGAATCTTTCTGCCTGAAGGAGCATTATTTATAGAGCAGCTTGTAAAGTATGCAGGGCTCAAAAGTGCCAGCTGAAAAAGCAAGGGTAAATAAATAAATAAATAAATATTCCATTAAGCTTTGGGAGGCAAAAAAATCACTGACTGAACTGTTTTCTTCTGATGACTTCCGCAGGCAGCCCTAAGAGTCTGACCTCTCACAAGGTGCTGTTCTTGGGAGAGCAGAACACTGCAACTGCAGTGGAAATTAGACACAAGTCAGCAATTTCTACTCATCTACAATGCTGCTCATTCAAGCAATTGGATATATTCATTCATCAGAATGAGCAGTTTTTCATCCTCTGTAAGGAGAAAGTTACTTTTTGCCATGCTGTTTCAGGTTACAGTCCTAAAATGTTTAAACATATTTCCTTTTAGCTATTTATGTATTTTGAAGGATTGCATGATGGATTAAAAATGTTGCAGGAAAGATCTAACAACATGAAAGTAGAAAAATTGCCTGCTATCATTCTCCTGTACTATCCATAAAGACTGTTTCTAGCTAACTTAGAGCACTTCTTACCCACCAAACAGAACAAAACACAAATTCTAATACATTCCTTCCACCTTTCCAAGCTCTGGAACCTCTCCTTGCAAGAGTAGACGAGGCAGTCTCAGAAGTAAGCACTTTGCATGAGAAATAAGAGCTTGCTACAAAGAAACACTCTAGACAAGTGTTTTGAAAGGTCCTAGCTTTGTTTAGGGTGTTTTTCCATACACAGAGAAACATATCAGTCACCACAGAAATATGGTCAACTCTATGGAAGAAGAACTTTGCAACCAGTAAAGAAATGAATAGTGCAGTTGTTCCAACTATGCTCTCCTTGACTTTTTATAAAAGCAAATATTGCAAAGTGAGGCATCACAAGGTCATTAAATAACAGCCCAAATCAAAAAATGAGGGAGATCCTCTCCAAATGAATCTAATCGAGCCTATGCAGAAACTCAGACTGGAATTTTGCCACAGCTGTCATCTAAATGTGAGCATGCAATGGATCCTTAAGGGCTGATCAGACCGTCCCAGCATGGAAAAGTAATCTCCAAAGGATCCTGTCCTTACAAGGATATATTTCACCATGTGAGAACCACCATATTCAGGCCCTCCTGGAACCTAAGCTCACAAATAGGAAATAGCGGCCTTTGAGCACAAGTGGTGGGTGTAACACCAGAGACTGTGGTTAGGCTTCTCACAGAAAGCTCTTGTTGTTTGAAAAACCTATTTTGATGCCTAAGAGCAGCCTGCAGGTGCTGACTTCTCATACCATAGCTCTGAGCCATCCAGAAAAGCTGGGGTGCAGGACATGTCCAGAGCAGCGCGGTGGGCAGGGAGCGCTGCAGGGCTCAGTGCCACAGCCATGCTGTGAGCTCCCTGCCCTGCTGTGTGCCAGGGAACCTGGAGTCCCTTCACTGACGTGCTCTGGATCACAAAGGAGGGTGAAGGTGGCAGAGCCCTAAGGGCTCCTTCTATCTCCAGCAACATAGAATCATAGAATCACAGAATCATTAAGGTTGTCATCTTCACTGTTAAGAATTTTTTCCTTAAGTTCCTGTGGGACTTTTGGTGCTTCAAAACATTCAGAAGAGAGATTTGCTCTGATTTTGCTCTAACAAGAGCAATGCACAACCCAAGGGGGAAACAAGCTAGAGACAGCTCTAGCCTTGGTGCAAAGGTTTCCATGGAGTTGCATGAGCTTCCACAACATTTGGGGGAATAGATTTCATGGGGAAAGTTGTGAGTTTAAGGAATTTTCCCACCAGGTGCTCAGTGAGCATCCCTTGGCACAGGTGATGTGCAGGGGCAGGTGCCCCAAGCTCAGTTAGTGGCCCAGGCACAGGCCTCCCATAGCCTGAAGCAGCTGCCCAGTGCTGTCCGGACCACTCGGCAGAGCTCAGCAGGCTAAAGTTTGTAACAGAGCAACAGCTCCCTAGGCCCACGTACATCTGACAGAGATGGGGCAGCTTTTCTCAAGGCACTTACCCTGTAGGTTGTAGTGAGCAGAGACACGGGGTTCTTTGGAGCCTATGCTGACTGACATGAACGTGCCCTCCTCTACTGAGGAAAAGCCTTTTGTAGCTAGAAAATTTCAGACAACAGAAAGGTTCAAGAAGCAGGGAGAAGAAGGCTGGTGTTTGCATTTGGTATGACAATTTCTCTAGAAGTGATTTCTTAATTTGGCACTGAATATGTTGATGCATCTGAAGGCTATAGGCATTATATTATCAGGAAGGCACTTCTGTTGCAGATCAAAACACACAAATGCACTTATCAAATCTTTTAGTTGCCAAAATCCAGTTGGGGGTGCACACACTTATGAAGTTTGGCTTGGAATGTCAGAGATACATAGAGACATATTCATAGGAGCCCATAGTAGAAGGCTGGGGAGGTCAGCCGAGTCATGCACTGCAAAAATCCTTTGAGACAGGATGAATGATAGCTGAGAGCAAATTAGCAACTCAAGAATAGCCAGCTGTCTATTTTTTTTAGGAACTTGCATGTTTAAATAGCACACACCCCCAAAACCATATATTCCTAGCAAATGCCCATTCCTGAATCACAGTTCTTCCTTCTCTCCCAACTGACTCACCTCCTGTGGGAAGCTTAAAAAAGCTGAAAGTAGGAGGACTAGAGAGGATCCTACCCAGCCTCCATCCCCAGCCTCACTATGCTCCAAATTATCTTGCTTAGCACCTCTGGGCACTCCCTGAGGTGCTCTCTTTGTGGCCAGGTGCACAGCTGTGGATTCATAAAGAGTAAATCCTGGCAGGGAGGGAGAGGCCGAGGACAGATCCTGCTGTAGGGAAATCTCTTGCAAATCCCCGCCTCAGCTGTCACTTCCTATGGGGTATTTCAGTAGGAGCAACCAAGAGCCAGGCCAGACAGGCAAACACTAAACATCACATCCCTCAACTTTCCCCCTCTCCCTCTCATGTCCACCACCATCTCCTCCTTACCTTAGTGTCCCCTTTATTCATGTCATTCATCACTGGCAGGGAGACGGCTGTAAAACATAGGTAGAGCAAAAGGATCTTGTTATTTGGCCTGCTCTGGCAGAGAAGCAGAGAACCCCACTCCCTGATAAAAAGAGAGAAGAGAAAAGGGGGTGTCCAGCCCTGGTGGAAATGGTCCCTGGGGGCAGTACCTGCATGTGGGATGTGTGTCCCCTTTAGGTAGAGGGAAAGTCTGGGATGGGAAGGGAAAAGAAGGGGAGGCAAAGCACGGCGAGGGAAGGGGAAGGGAGGCGAGGCAAGGCAGGGCGAGGGGCAGGCGGCCGTGGCCGGGCAGTGGCCCGGCGGGTGGCCCGGGGAGCGGCGCAGTGACCTTGCGGCGGGCGCTGTCCGCGGTGCTGAGGCGGCGCTGTCCGCGGT
>JAWLRI010000448.1:7064303-7125003 GCA_034781795.1 Crypturellus tataupa
AGGCGGCGCTGTCCGCGGTGCTGAAGCGGCGCTGCCCGCCGGCCGGGCGCCGCCGCGGGGTCGCAGCCCAGCGCCACTTACCCGGCACGGCCAGAAGCAGGAGGGCCAGCAGTCCCGGGCGCCTCATGGTGCTGTCGGGATGAGGGAGGGCGGCGGGGGCAGACAGTGAATCTGTCCCTGGCGTGGGGGGGTTCAAGAGAGGCGCTGGGGGAGACCAGCACCGTGCGTGTCTACACCAGTGTCTTGGCTGAAGATCCCAGATGGGCTACTGCAGCAACCGGCTCATTTATATATCCCAGCCCCTCGGAAATGGCGTCAGGAGGAAGCCACCTCCTCCGCTCCCCACCCCCTGCTCGATTCCTGCACACAGCCTGCCCATTAGCAACAGCTACCAACCGGGAGCTGGAGGAGTGGCCACGCGCCAGGAGCCTCTCATCCCCCTAGTTGTGGGAACTGGCCAGGCAATGGGCTCCAATAAATGTCAGAGGGTCAGGATCCACCTGCTCCCTCTTCTCACACCTAGCATGGAGTAGGAGGGTTGTGGGTGGTGTTTTCAGGAAGCAGATTAGGATGGGATGCACCTCACCCAGCACTGGCCTTCTACAAGGACCTTTGCGTATGTTTCATCTAGGTACTCACCAGTAGTCAACAGCAAGAGACAGTCATCTCATGTGTCCTAGCTAGCATAGTCAACTATAAGTGGCCCAAGGCCTCCTTACCTCTTTTGCTGAGCACAGAATGAACCTAAACAAACACCTTAAGAGTAGATGTTGAAATTTTTGGATAATGTTAGATGTTAGATACTTCAACAGAAGGCAGGCATGCCTGTAAAACTCAAGAAGAGCCAGAGAACCAGTGACATGTCGCACATTTTTATGGAAGTCACAAAATCATGCTGGAGTTGGGCTAAATAGTGTTTGTAACCTCTCAGGTGTGTTGCTCAGCTATTACAACTTTTCAAGCAAATGTTAACAGGTTGTTATCTGTGCTCCACTGGGTTCATAGCAATCTGTAACATCACACAGCATCCCACTGCTAAGTACTTCAAAGTTGAAGTAACCAAGATTATCTGATTATTGTTTTCTCTGGGTAAGAGGAAGTAACAAAATGTACCATTCTCTTAGTCACAAGCCTTTCCGTACTCTTCAAATTGGCTGACTGCTTTTCTGATGCAGCATCCATCAGGGCAACCAACTGAAATCTCTTTTGACAGTGATGCTGATGCTTCTTTACGATGAGTTCAGTGGAGTTTTTCTAAGTCATAACTCTGCTGTTCATTGCTGCTGCTAAGATGGGGAGTTTATTATTGCTAAGGCAATTTCAGAGGTCAGAAAGGCCAGGGACTTAGATCAGAAAGTAGAATTCAGAAACAACACGCTGTCCTTTTCCATCCTACCCAGTTATTATGCTGCTGGAGAGCCCTATACCCAAGAAGCAGAGGGAATGGATTTGTCCAAAGGTGACAAGAGCTTTTGCGTGAGACTAAGGATTAGAGATTACATTGTAGGTTTTTACAATCCCTTTTCATATAGCCATACGAATATGCTCCCAAATACACTCTCAAAGGGTCTCTAGTTTCTATCTACCTGCTTTAAACTTATGCCTCAAAAGCCAGATTTGGATTGTAAATCTCACTCATAAAAAATCAAAACTCCCCATGCTGTTCTTGCATTATCTCTTTAACAGTAGAGAAAAGCTAGAAGTAGATTGATCGTCTGAGCAGTGCTTTGTATATGATATTGATTGATGGTAAAATGTTTATGAGACTGTGAAACAGGCATCCATGACAGTTCCTGTTGCATGGGAAACCTGCAGCCTCCAAGAACAATAGATATCCCTTCTTTCTGTTTTGGAGGTTGTTATTTTTTTGTCATATACAATGGCCTTTTACTTTTCCAGGGTACACCACATCATTTTAGTCTTTCTGAAATATTGAACACATAGTCTTAGGCTGAAACACTGAACATTATTGAGCTTGTTAATTCCTATGTGTTCCTAACGAAGTAAAGCAGATTGATCTATTTATCTAGCTATGTTTACCTAGTCAATATTTATGTAGCCTTACATATAAATATTGATCTTATTAGGGTTATAAATTAGCTCAGTTCTAATCCAGTTGCTTCCAGGAAACACTTTTCTTCCCTGGGGCCCCCTTCTTAGAAATGTAGCAGAATATGGAGTGCCCAAGGCTGTGTGTTTCCTCTCTTTTTTCAAGGCACAGTCTTGCATCCATTGAGTCCATTGAAGTAGAGGGTCTAAATGTTTTCCAGGTCCATCATGCATTCTCCCATTGTAGCATCATATCGGGGCGGGGGAGGGGGGAGAGGGGGAAGGAAATGATGATTTTTTTCCCCTAGAGAAGCTGTTAATCCAGCAATCAGTACTTGTGCTATCAGAATTTGTCTCATTAGGCACAGCTATATTAGGAACTGTCAAAATAAAGCAAATCAGAGAAAGATTTATGTCAAAGAGCAGAAGTGATCAAATAAGGATGTGAAAAGTATTCCGCCACTCAGAGAAAGGCAATCGAAAAAAACAGATTTCAAGGTAAAAGGGTTTTGAGTCTCTGAAGCAGTTTGTGTTTTAGTATATGGAGTAGAGGAGTAGATTCCTAGTGTCTTCCCAAGTGATGATGGTGGGCATTTCCTACCAATTTGTTCTTATAAACAAGCTGCTTATGTCTGTAGAGATCATTTCCTTTTTCTTTTCTTTATAAACATCCAATTTCTAATACATGAATTGTGATGAGAATTACACGGCCTGCAGTGACTAGCATAATATGAGCAGGGAGATGAATAGATGAATTATTTTGATGGAAATAAGATGGTGATATTTGCCTTCCTAGCCTGAGAGCTGACTTAGAAGAAGGGAATGCCTGGATCAATAGCAATAATACCCAGTGCTGTTGCATCACCCCTGATCCGAGCTGATCAAATATGAGTCAGGGTCAGTCTGAAAGCCATAAGGATGTATTAACATCTTCCTATGCTCAAGTTCAGGACATCATGTGGCTCAAGCATTCTTTGCATTCAACATTTAAGAGACACATTTTTTTTAATTTCAGAATTTAGAAAATAAAACCAATGCATCTGGGGAATGGCTGTGAGCTTACTATAAGAGATTCCTTCTCTAATGTCTCAGATGATACTGAATTGATCCTCTACCGTGCATGAAAACATCACTTTTCAAAAGACTTCTTTGATTTTACAGCCCTGGGAACTGAGGCAGAGAAAAAGTCTAATTTTTACAAAGATATAAGAAAGGCTTGAAGCCAAGGCAGAGCTACTACCCACACTCTAACCAAAGAAGGACACTAAACAACAACAACAAAAATAGCAACAATTAACTTCTTCCTTAAGAAATCATTTAATAAAGATGGAAATGTCTGTAAGTTTGCTACGAAATTGGTGGTAAGATCTATTAAAACAGCCACATCGTACCTTTGCCTCTGTCCCACATCTTAATCAATCTTCTGCTCTCGCCTCTCCATTCTGACCACAAGCCATGCTAGTCTGTCAGTAAACAGAAAAGAGCTTCAAAGCTCAGACTGCTCTTGTGAATACCCAACCACACTGCTAAAAGGCAGTCCTTTCTTTTCTTTTTCAGGTCAGAAGCAATCTGAAGCTGACTTGCTTTGATTTACTTAGTCTAGACTGTGCTGGCACCAACATGGAATTAATTGATTTTCCTGTTTAAAGGCTTTCTAACACATCATGAAAAAAATATAACATTGTGCCCAATCCTGAGAGTGGCTACTGCTCTGCCTGTCCATGTCCATTCTCACCTGATATGCCCATCTCATACATGGGCAGGTGGGGTGTGTTCGCTGTTGGAGAAGAGATTTCTCCCTAGCAGTCTCAGAATACACTGCCAATAGCATGGAAACCAGTATATTTCTTTTTCCTAAATGCTATTTAATTACCAGGCTGGCAAATGATATATCCTTCTAAACACCTTGGTCTGTTCACCTAGGACATATGGAAGCCAAGCTGATTCCTGTGAATCCACTCATTAGTAAATGATGATGAGCGACACTCATCACTGTGGACTGCTGCACAGAGGAATAGAATGCAACAGAAAAGACATTTTCCACTTTTTTAGGACTGTAAAACACATACGCACTTTCCATTCTAGTTGCTTTCTTTGAAAAGCAACTTGGCTTACATCAGAAGAATTGCACTTGAAGAGATCAAAAGAAGGCTCAATACAGTCTGTTTCTCTGCCACTGTTACAAAAAAGAAAAAAAAAGAAAAAAAGAAAAAAAAAGAGGAAGAGAGTGAGCAGCTGCTTCCTTTTGTCCCTCTGCTCCCTCCTTCCCTAAAAGGTTCAAGCCAGAATGTGGAGTTGAACTGACTGCATGATCCTAAGGCCTCCCTGGGCATTGCTGTCCCCCAGGAATATCCTTCTGTGAGCAGTGGTGATACAGGGCAGGGGTAACGGCAGGAGTTGGGCCTCTCCCTGCCTTGCACCAGCCTGAATCCCAGGTTCGAAATACTAAAGACTGAGACTTAGTTCTGAAGTTTAATAGAGCTCCAAAGTTTTTTATTGTTAATTTTAAGTATTTATTTCAGTTATCCCTCTGAATAGAGCCTCTCTTGAAGCTTACTACCTTTTCAGCCTAAGGATTTCTTATGACCCTGAGCACCACAGCTCCCTTAAGCAGTGTGTGAAAATATTTCATCCTTTCTTTTAAAATTGCTTCCTACCCTAGTGCAATGAGCTGGGAAGAGCAAAATTCCTGCATACTTTTCTCTAGACTGCTCAGGTTTTTATAGATATTTGCAGCTTTCCCTTAATCCTCTCTTTTCCAAGCAGTCCCAATCATTTGCTTCCTCACCTGCTTCTTTTGAACACTTTGGGCTGCCCTGACAACCCTACTTTGAGGTCCCTGTCTTCCAAAATCCTTAGTATGTGATGTGACCAGCACTTCACACGATACTCCTGAGGGAGTATCACCACTGGCTTTTAGTAAAAACATTACCATATTTTGTGTTATTCTTTAATCTATTTTCTTGTGCAATCATCTAATACACTGCTTTCTTAGTTGACAGCAGAGATCTCCTTAAAAAGGATTGAATTTCTTTCCTGAACTGAGGCAGTTAATCTTCTTTTCCTTCAAGATGCCGTTTGCTGCCATATTGCTCCTTCCTGTACCTCATATGTTCACATACATCCTACTCTTAGGTGATCATGGGTCACCAATAGGAAAAGCTGTTCTGTCTTTAAGTTAGGCTTTCCCCTCCTCACCCTCCATAAACAACATAGCATCTTGATTTTTCAGGCAGTTAGATGCCTAATTCCTACCTAATTCCTGTTTTTCACACCTAAATACCTTGAGAAATCTGCTGCTCCCTGAAGCACCAAGTCCTGCTCTCATTGGCCCATTTTGGAGCTTTGCATCTCTTCCCCTGCATTTGTTCCTGGCACATTTTGTCTCTCCTGTCATGACTGTCTAGTTCTTAGGCACCCTCCTATGAAAAAGCCTTTAGCAAATCTGATCAAAGGCTTCTCATTTATCCAGGACTAGTACAGTCACATACCTTGAATTCTTTGGGGAAAACCTATTCTACCATTTTAAAGATTTGATTTCCTCAGCAAAAGATCTTGTGGGACTATGAGATGCAGGGAATAAATGGTCTAGATCTCCAATGTTAAGGCTATGTCCTAAGCAATGATCTGAATGCTCCATAAAGACTAGACTAGTGATTTCCTACCTCCTTATGTCCAGTCTATGTCTTGCAGATGTAGATCAAATAGTGTCCTTTCCCTAATAAATTATATTACGAGATAACAGAGATCAGGTCAGGTCCATATTTTCTTCAATATCCAGAAAATATCTCTTGTGGTGAGTGTGCTGGTTTCAGATGCGCATGAGAAGGACAGGCCAGAGATCAGATCAGTGATTTGCAGGCCTGCTTTGCCCCTGCCGTAACGCAGGGCAGCGAGGCTGCTGTTCTGCCTCTCGGGTGTTTGGAGCTCTTAGACACACTCCAGTATCAAGTCTGTAGCAGTGTGTGGTCTCAGCTTGTATTAGGCAATCTGATCCTGTGTGATAAGGCAAGGAAAAATGAAAGCTCCCACTGCTGCTTCATTTGCCTCAGTTGGCACCTTGGTCCTTCCTCCCTCTCTCCCCCTGCTCTAGGGTAGGCTATTCTTTGCACAGCCCTTGCAGAGCTGCAGCCCTTTGTGGTGCAGATGGCTCTTACCTCTGATGTTCTGTTGATAAGGCAATTTTAAAACACCAAATTGCATGCTAATGCCAGTTAATGAATGTTCTTTTTACAAACAAAGCAGACCATTTCCTTTTGCACTAAACCGAGAACAGGAGGAGGTAGCCTTTTAGGTATTAAATTGCCTGAGAGCATCAGCACACAGCAGCTTGAGGAACAGCCACAGAATCTTAAATTACTCTTACTAGACTATTCCTCACCAACGAGGAGCTCAGGTTTCATTCCTGGCGCACACTTTTGCTTCCAAAGAGAGCAGAGGCTGCAAAAGTGCCTTGCCTGTCCTTGGAGAGCAGTGTTTGGCTTCCTCTGCTTAACAGAGGGCCCACAATGGAGCAATGAGTAGGAGCAAGAGATGCTTTCGAAATGCTTTGGGGCCTCTGCTGAACATGTGCCTGCGTGCTCAGCAGACAAAACGGTCTGGACAGCCTCTCCCCGTCACCAAGTGAGTCCTGAGAAGGAGCATAGATCCTTATGGAGCTTTCTGGCCCCCAGCACGAAGCAGGGGGTTGGCCTTCTGTCACTGACAGCAGAGATCTGTTCTCCCACTTGTATTCAGATGAATTCAGCCTCAGCTGCTATTTATGGGAATGTTTCAGGACAAATCAAACTGTGGAGAGAGAAAAAAATGCATTAAAAAAAAAAAAAAAGGAAAACCTGACTGCTTTTCTCTCTCTCTTTTTTTCAGGCTTTTTTACAGAAATAATGCTCTGAACAGCCTTTTGTTTTATGGAGGCAGCTAGATAACCACAGATACAGTGAAATCCTTCTACATGTTTCATTCCATGTAAGAGGCAATTTCTGTCATGTGTAACCCCAGTGGAGCAGAAATGGAAGGGCTTCCCCCAGGCAGAGAAGATAAATGGGTTTGACATTCACTTTGTATTTAAAGCTGCAGTGATTTTGTGACTTTCTCTACCAAGAGGGAAATTGCAGATATTTTTCATGATGCAACAGTTGCAAGATTCAGGTATTAGAGAAACTGGATATTTCAGGGGAAAAAACATCCAATATTTGCATCTCTAAACAAAATTGTTCATTATGAACCAGATCCCAAACATACTGAGATCAACAGAACAACTTTTACCCAGTCCAGTGAGTTTTAGTTCAAGTCCTAGACCTGCATTAGGACCTCCTGTCTCATGCAAGCAATTCTCTTTTCCTCTTCTGTCACTGAGCACCCAAAGATCTCTAGCAGTCTGGTGTTCTGCAAAAAGAGGAGTTTGGAAAGCATTTCATGAAGGCAATTCAGGTGTCCTCAGCCAAGGAGTAAAGGTAATGGAGTGGATATAAATTATAAGATGGAATAACTGCTGTTCAGAGGAAGTCTTAAGACAGAAAAAAAAAGCGAGAGGGTAGGATATAAAAGATGTTTCAGGCAATGCTATTCATCACCAGAGATAAAGATGGGAAATCAGTTTGCATTCTGCATGTCTAAGAGCAGGCATCAGCACTTTCTAGCCTCTGAAAATCAGTTTAGAGCCACAAAAGACTGAACAGGTTTGCTTTGCTCAACTGGAGATTTGTGCAGACCTAAGCCTGTGATGCAATTAAAAATCTTGGAGAGTGAAAGGCCCTAGAAAGTCTCCTGACTGCCTAGGTAAAAGTCCTGAGTAGAAAGAGGCCCCTAGTTACTAAATGTGCATATCATGATGGCTGAGAAGGGTCGCTTCTCCTACGTCACTTGATGAGGAAACACCAGCTGTGTCAGCAACAGCTTATTAAGCCTGATAGTGCCTCATTTGAGAGTGGGCTACCCAGCTTGTCAGTTGAGGCAAAACATCACTTTACATCCTTACTCCAGGATTTCTGTACTTTCCTGTGGAAGGAAAATAGCATCAGAGAGACTCCCTATGGATCTCAAGAACATGGTCCTTCTGTCTTTGGAATGCTCTTGGAAAGAGGAGTTTAGAACTTGATCTTCATTAATAGGACAATGAATTTGTATGGTGAAGTAGCAAGTTCTCTGTAGACACCCTTTATCAACTTGAGTATTCTGGTTTTGGCTGAGATAAACCTATCTCAGTCTTGGGAGAGGAATCTAGGTTGAATTATGATCATATAATCATATGTATAATCATATGTATATATTTTCTGTGAAAATGCACTGAGGTGTTTTGCTGTCATCAACCATAAAACCAATCTGCTTGTTCCTGCAACAGGAGTAAACCTGTGTGCTTGTGGGGAACCAAGGAGTCAAAATGAAACTGAAAAGGAAGGAAGGCTAATAGAGATTGAAAAAAAATCCTATAAGAAAAATAAAAGAGAATAAATAATCACGGGTTGAGAGATGAGAAAAAAAAGTTTAGTAATAACACTAGAGATGATGGAGAGAGTGGGGGAGATTAAAAATACTGTATTTTGATATAACAAAGAACCACAGAGGAGAAAAGCAGTGGGAGACCTTCTTCTGCTTTGAAAAGAGTTGCCAAGGATCAAGGAAAACTCTCCTCCTGTGTGTTTGGCTTCACATCACTCTGCTGCTGGCAGCTGCGCTGAGGCCTTTTGCTTTGTGCTGGGGCAGGGGGGGCTCTTGGTGCTCTTCATCCTCTCCAGGGAGCACCCTGGCCCGCTCGGCCAGGCTGTGGGAGCTCCTCAGCTCTCAGTAGCACCTGCCCCTTTCCAGCTCGCTCCCCTTCGTGCTGTGAGCACGGCCGGTCACCTCGCAGCAGCCACGCGGTGAGGGCCACGCGCCCGGCGCTCCCTGGTCCTTGCTGGAGCAGCTCCCCGCAGCACAGCTCCTGTGGGCTGACGGCCTCGTACAGATGGGTTGCCAGAAGATAAAAGCAATTTTAAAGAGAGAGAACCAAGTCAGGGGGAAGCTAATACTTACAGAGCACTTCAAGTCAAACAGATGTTCCCACGTTCTTAAAGGTCCAAGATGAACAGACATCTCAGAGTCACAGTTCATCTGAAATGGTATTTCATGAAGAAGATAGGCAGATTTCTACATGGTTGAGATTCATACATGGCAGAGATCAGTTATGTTCTACAGACTGCGTATAAAAAGGTTCTGGTCAGAAAGACCACTCTCCTTCCCCATGAGACATAACACGAGATCCCATATCTTCCAGGCCAGTTTCCAGGTTCAGCTCCAAAAATCAGCCTCCTGCCCTGATCCAAAGAGTACATGAGGGGCTACTCTTGATGTGTTGTTCGGTTCACCGGGAGCTGGAAACTCATGCTCTGTCCTAGGCCTCTCTTTGCCTTTGAGCTATGGTCCTTCTGCATTCAGTTTTGTCCCTGTGTGGAAAGGGTGAATCTTTCTGCAGTTTTCATGAGAGAGGAAACCTGCTGCCTCCCATTGCATTCACGGCGAGATGTTGGCCCTGCTACTATATAATAAATTAAAGCTACAGTTTATAACAGCTACAGCTTTTTCCAGGTCTTACAGTCGTGAAAGCAGGAAGAATTAGTGTGTCCTCAGCCTCAGCAGCGCTGTACACATAGCAGCATTCACATCCACTCTGGTCTATGTATAAGTCATATCTGCTGCAGCTCACGCTCTCCTACAAAACTTTCTCAGGAATCTCCTCCTTTTTGACAGAAATAAAAAGAAGATATCAGCATATATGCTTGGGAACTTTCCATGATTTTGGAAAGTTATTCTGAATTAACACTGCTGTTGATCTAAGTGTTGGCTGCTTCTCTTTCCCCTTCCCTAGATTCAGGTCTGACTCAGTTTGGGTTTCTTCCAAAACGTGAAGAAACAAGCACAAGCCTAACAAGCATAAAGCTGTCCCAAATCGCTTTCATGCAAACCCTCTGCAGAATCAGAGCCCCAGAAAGCAACTTAGATCTCTCCTTAAACTACCACTTTAGAACAACAACAAAATGTCAATATCTACTTTGATATTTTCATCAAAAGAAAACAGAAAATGAAATGAACTTTTTGTTAAAGATTTTTAAAAAATGTTCAGACATAGTTTGAACAATAGTTCAAACCCTTTGAACTGAAAGCAATTTCAGATTACTGAATTAATTTGCAGAAGCTCTTTCTCATATTTTGATCAGTGCTATTCAGGACTGTACTGATGACCCTCTCTCTCTCTGTCTCTGTTGACTGGTAAGTTTATAACCACGGATTGCAGGTTACTCATGTTTTTAACATGCTTATTGCATCTCTTTTTTGCTGAATCTTTACAAACCATGCATATAATACATGCATTCATACATATACACACACATACACGCTCCACAGCAGCCCAAAAGAGAAATTAGGTGTTCAGCCGTGACCTTCCCTCCTCTGTTCACGTGTTCCTTCAAATGAGTGCCACAGGCAGTCTTGTTGTATTGTATTGTGTTTTGTTGTAATTTTGATCAATATTTAATCATTTATTTGATGCCTGAGTGCCTCAAAATTTCAAACTCCCTCACCACCCAGTGTTTAATTCTTGATTTAAGCAAATTTTTTTTTCTTACTCAGAGAGCAATTGCATTGATTAAAACAGTTGGGTAAGTAGAGGGGCCCATTGGAAATTCATGTAACAACATGGCAACAGAAGTGCAGAACTCCCTCCTGCCGGCTCAGAAGAGAGTTTCATGAAAAACGGCAACCCTGATTGCCCTTGCAATGGGCCTCAAGCACAGCCTAATTAGAATAGACACTTGTATTCTGTGGTTAAAGAAAACTCCTGGAGGACAAAGTATTGTTTGACTGGAAGAGCACTCAATTGTCTAATGAAGCTGTTATCCTCTATTTAGTCAGAGATGAGAAAAGGAAATCTTTATGTATCATTGGTACATAACAAAAAAGCTAATTAGAGAAGTCAGACCCTTGGGGGCAAAATAAAACCACCACAAAACAGGGCAACTGTGACAGTGAAAAAAGGCAAGCGAGAGTTTTGGCTCATATTCCCATGCTGTTCAGTTTGCCCCAGGCTGTGGGGGTGACAACCTCCCTGTGCCTCCACTCACCCCATTCACCAGGAAGAACTTCCCAGGTTTTGACAGGAGACAATTTCATTTTCATATCCCACATTAAAAGTATCCCATTATCATCAGAAAGAAGTCTGTTTACTACAGTTTCTGTTACTTACACTTATATATTTACTATTATTGACAAAATCGTCAGGTGGTAACTGGAATCTTGTGTCTCATTTGATTTCATTTATGTTAAACTAACCCTCACAATGCACTCCTCATTTCAATAGGGCTCACAAGGACTTTGAAATGACCCAGGATCAGGCCTTTATCTCTGGTAGCAGAAACACAGTTTGGTTTTACACCTTTAGAAAAATATTAGATGCTTTGTCAAGAAAACACAGGGCTCCTCCTTACTGCTGGGATGACCTTGCACTGTGTTTCTATTCTTATCAGCATCCCAGGATGACACTGCTGTTTTTCTTGTATAGATTAGTTTGGAAATTTTTCTTTGAATCATTACAGGTGAATGATGATGATGTTTGTACTCATGGGAAAGTTCATTTTGCAGCCACTGAATACTTGCAGTCTCCAGTTTCTGCTACAGTGATAAATGAACACTTAAAATAAAGAACTTCCCTAGTCAGACATTTATCCAGGAGCAGGCTCCATTTTACCCACAGAGACTAAGTTTTATGAAGCATTTTTAAATACGTCAGTATCAACCACACTGCCATTGTCTTTATTTTTATACTGCCAACACACTATAATATTTTATTTCTGTCCATGAAATGACAGAGTGAGGTGTTCTAGCCCCCGACACCTCCATTAAAGAGGGCAGCTGGAAGGGCTGCCTCGTGTCTATCCCTGGGGCTGCTGGGGCTTCTGAGGGAGCCAGGGAACATCCTGACCAAGGACTGTCCGCACGTTCAGAGACCAGGGCAGCAAGATGCCAACCTCTTTGTATTCCTTTCACTCCAATAATGCTCTTCGTCTCCCCTTTTCCCTTTTCCAAAATATCCTAGCTGACATCTGCATTAGCATTAGCTATAGAGAATTTTCTATAGAGAAGGTATAGATCTAGTACAGAGATCTATCTCTATTTCTCTCTCTATAGATCTATCTACTATGCTGTCAAAGCATAAACTTTTATGCTTTAAAGGCACTGACCCAATTCTCTAGTTTTAATTAATGGGGTTTAACTGTGTCTTGCATTTAGCCTGAATGCTCTGTGCCCACAGCATCGCTACTACTCCAAATAAGTCTCTTCTAGTTTTATGCTCAGTTTGGCTCATTCAGCTTTACACATCTACCTGCTATAGGTATCTGCTCTAATCTACAGAGGGACAAGTTCACAGACACAGTGTGGCTCCTCCAAGCTGAAATAGGAGATCTGCCATGACACGAATAAGGATTTCTGAGCTCCAGATTAACCGCCCCCTCCATTAGGCTCCCCAGGTCCATGCTGCCAGTCTGCCATCTCTCCTGCTGAACAGCCACACTCTTTTCTAATCTGCTTTGGCTAATAATAATAATAATAATAACAGCAGCATCAGGAAAGTCTTGATTTTCTGCTTAATACTACAGGATGGTGATGGGAAAGGCCTATGTAACTCATCTCCCCATCTTCAGAAAATTGCTCTCTATTTTCTAGTGAATCGCAGAGTTTGTTTTTCTTTTTTTAAGTTGCAGCACCTTTGATATCATTAACCTGATGATCGCCAACAGCTCTAGCAGTAACTGCCAGCAGTGACACCAGGCAGCAAGGCAGTATGGAGGAGTCTGGCAATTCAGTGCAGCATTTGGATCAGACCAGCACTAGCTAAAATGGCAGTGAATCAGATGCTATCATGAACATGCTTAAATTGGGGAAACATTTTATGTGGCAAAGGCTAGCAGACCTGAAATCTATGTTCAGCCTTGTTGCTTCCTTCCCACATGATCACTGCAACACTTTCAGAAGCTCCACCCCTCAGCTTGCTCCTTAAGCAAATTCAGAGCAAATGGTACGAGCCCTTTGGAGAGGGCTCTTTGATCTAGGAAAGTGAACTTCAAGGAAACACTGATTAAAGCATTGATTAAATTGATAAAAGGGAGACTTGAATTCATTTCCAATAATGTTCCTATGATAAGCGGATTACTCATCCTGTCTTTTCACAAGGAGATAACGCAAATAAGTGAACAGTTTTAGTGGCAATTTTGGTACAATGAATGGCTCAGTGAGAGGTCACCTCAATCTTGCAGTCTTGGCTCAAGCCAACCCTTAAAACTGTTGATTTCAAGCAGGATGAGCTCTACTTCTTTCAAAATCCTACAGGGGAGGAGAGAGAGACGAACATCTAAATTCCAGCTAGCTGAACTTTATCTTTTGCTGTTCCTTGTGCTGCTTTGCTATTCTAACTACGGGGCTTTGCCTTCCATCAAGCACTCCCCAACTCTCGAATATTTACACAGAAACTGGAACCCTGCTCACCTCTGGGTTAGCCCCTCAAGCATGGTGAATAAGCACCACTGATGCCAAGGGAGCTGCGCCAGGTTGCTGCTGTGGAGGAGCCACCTTGCTGAGCTTCAGGACTTGAGGACAAAGTTGGTGAGCAGGGGAACACAGCGCACTTTTGATACATATCATCTTTGCCACTGCAGCCAGCCATCTGTTCTGAGTTTATTAAAAGTGATGTATTCAGTTGGGAGGATCAGGAAGCATCTGCTGGTGCATTTACATTCAAATCCTCGCAGCAGTCCCATCTATCCTCCTTTTTTAATTAATCAAACCCTCTTTTTCTTTGTAAAACCACATAGAAAAATGCTTCCTTCGTAAATGGGAACGCGTATTATGCTAATGCCATTAAATAGCTAATACACAGAAAAACAATTTAGCCCAAGTAACATCTATCTCAGGATTTAAGAAAGCTGTTCCGACAGAGATCATTTATGTTTAAAGGGATCACCATTTAAAATGGGCTTATGCTGTATCACAGTTTAGCAGCCGCAGAACTGCTAGTCAATCGGCTGCCTCAAGGCAAAGGTGAAACGCGAAGGAATCGGCGGCAGCAGAGGCTCCTCCTTGGGCCCCGCGGAGGGAGCGGAGCGGGGTCGTGTCGCAGGGCTGTGAGGAGTGAGCAGAGCGGGGTCGGGTTGTGGGGCGCTTGGGGAGGCAGATGCGCCCTGCGCTGAGGCGGGCGAGCAGCGGGCTCTGCTCCCCACGCAGCAGCTTTGCACGTGTTGGTGCAGCCGCTTCAAAGCCCTGGAGGGCTGGAGAGGGGTGCACACCAAGGCTGGATTCCCTGAAGGGCGGCAAGGAAAAATGTGGGGTCAAGGGCTCTCTTATTTCTGCTGGTGTGGGGGTGCCTCTGATGCGGATAATCCCTATGCCTGTCCCAGGGCACATGTATGACATTGCACAAGATGCAGTTGCACTGAGCTATACTGTTCATGGTAAAATGTGCTGTGCACATGAGGAGAACATGCTCCCATCCAAAGAGGCATCTTCTCCCATATGTATGGGAAGGAGACTGAACAAAAAGCACCAGGGGCTTCTTGTAGAGGCTGCCACAAGGCAAGAGCACCTTATCTCCAAATCAGGGCAATGGAGCTCCAGAGAGCATCAGCACCCCTTTTGCCCTGTCCAGACAACAGGATGAGGGATCCACCCTCCCAAACCCCATAGCAAGCCATGGCCAAAGATTGTGTCAGTCCTGCCCACAAGGCTCTCATCTGGGGGTGCAGAAAGGTTCTTCCAAATAAGCTGAGACTTCGGTGGCCGGTCTATGTCTTTCTTGGGGTACCCCAAATGACTTTTCCTAATGAAGGTCCCACCATCTGAGGCACATGGCTAATCTGCAGTCTTTGGTGAGATGGAGCAGCTCCAAGCTGCTGCTCTGCTTCTCCCATCTCCTGTTTTTTTCCAGGCATTTAGATTCAAGGGCACCAAGAATTTGTCTGCAACCAGTCTATGCTAGCAAATGGTGATCCTGAATATTCATTTAAATGAGAGTCCTTCTAACCAGACCCTCCTAGCAAATCAGGAGGTTTTGCTGTGTAGTGAGAGGGACTGACATTCCTCACAGACCTTCAAGAGAGATTGATGATGTCAATGACAGTGGTGGCAACGAGAAGCAATGGTGCTCCACAACGAGAAGAGCGGTCCTTGGGTGTAGGAAAGTGAATTACTGCTCCTGAAAAGGGTCCTTTCCAAACCCCAAGGCCAGGAGAAGGGCAGTGTGGGCAGAAGCAACATTAATTTCCCCTCATCTTTCCTACAAAGTGCCTCTCTTCTCTTATGGAAAACCAAGCGAAGACAGAAGGGATAGGATGGCCCAAGGGCTTGTAGTCTTCGAGGTTTCGTGAGACCTTTGTGCTGATTGTGATGGTGGTGGCAGTCATGTACAGACAGACACATGCACATGAGCACCTGGCTCTGTCACCAGGGGCTGACCTCTCTATAATGAAGCAGCAACCACAGGATGGACAAGCTTAGGGGACTCCTGACATGAGAGAAACATTTAGAAAAGGTCCCAAGGGAGGGTCCCTGCTGCTGGCCTGTGGTGACCCACATGCCACCTGTGGTGACCCACATGCAACAAAAAGCCCATTCCTGCCCCAGAGGCCTCTCAGGAGGCACTGGAGGAGAAGCAGTGCAGGGCCATAGGGTACAAAATAGGTCAAAAACTATGCTGGGGTGAGGAGTAACGGTCACAGCAGCAGTGAGCGTTATGGGGAAATCCAAGTGCAGGGTCCCAGGAGAAAATGCAAACAGCAATTAGTGAATTTGACTAATGGCATCTAAGGGTGAGAGAGGCAAGGTGAACATCTTGGGCCAGAAGAGGCAAGACAAATGGTGTGTTTGCTTTTAACTGTGTTAGTGCATTTGTTGCTGAGTCTGCTTGAAAAGACATGAAGGTTCAGCTCAATAAAATCTAGCTACGGTGCAAACTTATCCACTGGCCAGGATGAGTTACACCAGCAGTGGTGTGCTGCTGCTGGGAAGGGAGACAGGAGGAAGGATTTTCTTTTTTTAAGGAGAAGTTGCAGATGGAAAAACAGGCACAGGAAATGGGAATATAGATTTCAGTTCCGCTCAGGTTAACTTTCACAGCACTGTTTGGCCCTAACCTATCTTTCACTTATGTGTAGCAAAAAGGAAAGGAGACATGTCTGTGTGCTAGGGAACTGCAGCCCTATCCCTCCACACAGCTACCATAAGAGACAGCTGATGCAGAAATGAAAGAGAAACCTTTTGTGCTTGGGTTCACTGGCTCTTTTCTCCTTGCTTTGAATATGTTCTCCAGGCGTTTTTAAACACAACCTAATAATTTTTCAAATCCTCTGAGTGTCACATACAATAACATTGGCTGAAGCATCTGGAAAATGTAAAGCACAGTTGATCCTACTTTTCCCCATGTGCAGGGCCCCTGATAGGTCTGGTTTTCACTGCAAAACACCTGCACCCATCCGGAAGCTGTTTTCCCTGTGTCAGTGTCTTTCATCAGCAAAGGAAACAGAGCACACTGCAAATCCTCAGGGAACCACAACAGGATTTTTTTTTTCTATGATTGATGATATTTTTCACTTACCTTTTCTTTGCAAACACTGTACATGATATTAAAAGACTGCATCACAGAGACTGGGAAAATGGCATCTGGGTAACTAGGTGGCTGCTGGCCTGGTATTGACTGTAGAGCAAACAAGGATGTGCGTGAAGCGAAATTCAGCAATTACAGGGCTTGAAACAGAATTAGTGACAAGCAACAGGATTTAATGACCAATGCGTCTTGTCAGGCTCAGACCAGAGGATTTGCTGATAAGAGCAAGTGCCACAGTTTCCTATGTGTCTATAGAAGAGGCTTGCCTACAGCAGCACCTCTGGACTGAACAAACTGTTCTGTGAGTCATGGAGTTAACAAAACTTGCCTCTCTGCAGCTTCCTCCACAGCCCCACCATGAGGTCTACATTTCAGAATTTTTGTCACAGAAAATGTGGCGGGTCCAAATACTTTCACAGCAGCTGCCCTTGCAAACCCAAACAGTATCATTTTTTTTTTGTGTGTTGTGTTCTCAGTCTTGCTATCTTAGAACTAAAAACTCCAAGAATAAAACTCGCTAGTTTTACCTTGAGGCTTGTCCAGTATGTGAAGACAGAAGCTTGTCTACTACATGAAGAGAGGCATGCAACTTTTCTCAGTAATATCCCATTGCAAACTGAATTCTAGACAGTGTTTTCAGTGAGAGCTGCCAGAGTCAGTCTGGGGACTAGCAGTGTCAAGGCAAGTAGCGCGGAGCTCCTAAACTAGGACTTCATTGGTGAGACAGATCATAACCACAGTGTCTGTTGTACTCTTGCATTTATTATCCAGAGTCCTTGTATTTTTCTTTTTTTTTTTTTTTTCTTGTAGTCAGACTTTTTCCTGGCTTGTTAAATAAATATGGATTTATTTTAGTCAGCACTATGCATTTGAATTTATCCAGCACGATGTGTTTGGAGGCATTTATCAAAATAAGGAAGAAGGAATAAATAGTTTTTTAACCAAAGGGATTTGACTTCTGAGTCTTTTTATAAATTCAGCAGAGAAATAAATTAGGCAATAGTTGCATTAAGCAAAAGCACTATAATGCCAAATCCCTTATTTGGAGGACATTTTACTCCCACAGCGAAGATATCTGGATTCTTTTTGTCTCTCTCAAAATCTCTTCCTAAGAACTCACTGCCTGCTGAGTCCCATCGTGATAAGCAAGAGACCTGTGTCTGGTGGAGGGGGCAGTCACATGAACCTGCTGTGGCTGCTTTGGCTGAACTGTCTCAAGGCTACTGTGTCTGGGGACCAAGGATTTAACATTTCCTCAAGAAGGAGAAAGTGTGTCATAAAAACAGCAGTTCCTAAGGAATGTCCTAGAGGTTAGACAAACTGTCCGTGTGGCCAAGCCTCTTGGCTCCATCCTGCCTGGTAGACTGATCATAGAGGATGATATTCCCTTCATGAGACTTAGCGTGAGCTGACCCAAGTGTGGTGTCTTGTGGCGGATTCTGAGCTCACACTCTCCCTCAGTAATTTAAAAGAAAATGTAAAAACACAGTGGCAGTAAGAGAAGTTATTTAGGAAAAAGACATGAGCTCTGAGGCCTTGTGCAGCCCCTTCCCAGCATTCCCAACCTTCCCACCTTCTCTTTTTCCTGTGCTGTTTCTGGACCTTCTGGATATATCTTTTCCCCTTTTGCCCATGCTGGCACTGCTGGCTCCCACAGCAGCAAATCCAGGAGCTCCTACCTCCTGGGCAAAGACCATATCTGCTTTAAGGCCATATCCTGCTAGTTACGTAGTGTTTCCCTGACTGCTAGTACCATGGGATTTGGGGAATAACAGTTCTGTACTGACCTTATCCAACATCTTCATGCAAACATCCCCCTTTAGCCTTCTTTCTTCTAAACACAACTGCCTCAGCCTTTTAGTCTCCCTTCATTAGGCAGCAATTCCAGCCCTCTGATCACTTCAGCTGCTTGTCACAGCTTAGGTTTTTTCCCCAGCTGCATTACTTACATTATCTACCCTCAAGCTCATCTGCCACCTTTTTTTCCTCCACTTACCAGTTTTGCAAAGTCCCGCTGCAGTTCACTGACATCAGCATGACATTTGATTACCAAAAAGAGGTCATTTGGCACCTGCAAACCTGGAGATTTCACTGCTTCTCCAGGTCACTGATGAAGATGATGAATAAAACCAACCTGAGCAGGGACACCTGGAGGACTCAGCTACTGACTCTGCACTCTTCTGAAAAGTGATGATTAGCCCTTAGCTTCTCCTTTAGCCAGCTTTCAGCCCATAAAAGGACCTTTTCTCCTGTCCTATGACAATATGGATTCCTTAATAGAGCAAAAGAACCTTGTTAAAAGGTTTTTGAAAATCCACATCTAGTGCTGGATGACTTTAACCATATGCCCACTGGCACCCTGCAGAAAAGCCATGGCTGGGCAAGCAGGGGTGTTTTCTGCTTGCAGAGATCATAATGTGCCCCCTTGTAGTCCCTCAGGAAGTTCTATGGTCAGAGGCAGCCCGGTTGCTCTCCTGGCGTGGAGAGCTGCATTTGGCCGGCTCCTGTCAGCCTCCAGGAGCTGCGGTTCCTCCGCAGCGAGTTAGAAACATCCCTCATCAAATCCCATCATGGAGAAATTGGTTGATTCGTCTGCTCCAGGGCATAAAGCAAAAAGAAACACAGAGACTGTGGTGGTTCCTGTGCGCAGGCATTTCTTTTGCTTCTGGTAGCACAATAAGAGACTGGCTTTCTTTGCCTGCATTTAGCAAAAAGACAGGACAGCGGCTGATTAAAGTCATGTGTCTAGTACTTCCACACAAGAATATAAAGCCTACACAGTCTTCCATTTAGGCCTTGTGCTTTCTCCACGGTTCACAGAAATCCAAAATATTTCTATCCATTGAGTCAAGAGAGGCTGCTTGGTCAGTGTGCAAGGAAGGCAACTTCCCTGCTTGCCAGCTTCCCCTCGCCTCTGCCTCTTCCCTTCTGAAATCCCAGAGGATTTCATATCCTTCTGTGACCCTACACTTATATCTGGGAGAAGGTCCCACTCAGATCAGGACAGCAAATATCTTCCTGCCTTCAATCCCATCACTGTTTTGCCTCCTATCCTGTCTGTGTACATCTTCTCCAAGGTATGATTTCTGCCTCTCCTCATCAATTCTTTATTATATCTTTACAGCCACTTGTGATTTAGCTCTGTGTATCTGGGCTAAGCACCGCCAACACGGGGAGCAGGGCGGCTCCAGCGGAGCCCTGCGGAGCACAGGGCACTGCGGAGGGTTTGCCCACTTCTCCACAACATGGAGCGCTCTGAGTAAGAGCATGACCAGAGAAGCTTGTTTGGAGACCAGGCCACGTTCCCTAGAAATCCCTTCCTATTTCTGCAAACCCTGGAGGTTAATTAGGGAAGAAACAATCCAAGATTTTCAGGGAAAAATCTGCCTGCATTTGAATGTGCAGTTGCAGTGCCTGCATGCACAAGTAACTGTGTCTACCTGCAGATGCCACTGACAGGCCCATTTGGGTTCGCCTGTACAGCTGCTGTGCATATATTTATTTTTTGTCTTTTCTCTGATGACAGTCTGTGGAGGGAAAATGCAGAAAAAAAATGTCTTCAACTTGTGTTTATTGAATATACCCATGATTAAAAGGCAGAAAACTTCTATCTATGCCAAACAAAGCACATCTGCAGGAGCTGAAACCTTCCCTCAAAGCCTGCAAGACGATTAAGTGCTGTGGAAGGACAAATTACATTTTTTGTATAACACGAACATTCCTGTAGTATCAAAGAGCTCAAAGCAGAGGACCAGTGCCTGCTTGACCTTCCACTTAATAACCTCTAAATAACTCACAAAATAATCTTTTTGGAAATGCTCCAGTAGCAATGGCCCTGATCATCGGCTAAGCGGTGTTCTGGAAGGGGATGAAGCTGGCAGTGATGAAGAACTGGTTCAGGGAGCAGCAAGGTTACACGCAGTCATTAAGCTTAGAGAACATTCATCAGCCCATCCAAAGGCTCCAACAAGCCAGTAGTTTCACCAAGCAAGCTAATTTAAGACAATTATTTATTAGGAAAGTGAGCAGAGATCATTAACTCTGAAGTCTGGTGTTAACACCCACTGAAGTTTTAATCTTGCAAGCAGTAACACCATTTTTCCATGGTAGTCATTAACTGTTGAGTGCTAAACTCTTCCTTCGTTCCCCAGACTTCAGCCTCCCCTCAGCAATTGGTCCTGCCCATCGTCATAGGGCAGTGTCAAAGCACTTGGACGGCGGCAGAGCTGCTGTGCCCTCTGCCTCACACCCATCACCTCTTTCTCTCTCATTTCTTGGGCAATTATTTACCTTAAAGAAGATCCTTTCAGGACCACAAATGAAAAGCACTCTGGACTACTGGGCAGAACTAAGTGTGAGGTGGCCTTAGATATGATTTCCAAGACAAGATTTCTCCTATCTCTGTCTAAAACAAAATGATGAGAGAAACATTATCTTACTGGGGCTGTGAGCTGAAATTATACTGGATTTTTACTGCTTGTGCACCTTTGGTGCATGAGCAAACTTCAGGCAAATACCACCTGGTGAAGATCTGGAGATCAAGGGAAGCATCCACCTCCAGCTTCACTGAGATCTCTCGAATACTGTCCTCATTGCAGATATATGTCCATGTAGCTGTGCTCTTATTTTAGCACAACTGACTCACAGAAGCATGAGGCTGAAGGGACCTCCTAAAGACCATCAAAGCTGTCCTGGGTTTCAGAGTGGATTAGACAAATCCTTCCTGACGGAGGAGATACCCCCAGGCCCTCCTTGACAGACGTGTGGCTAACAGATATGTGAAAGCTTCCACTCAGTGCGATCCTATACTCACAGGAGCGGGTCTGAATCTTCAGCTATTCTTGTGTTTGAAAAGTTGTTTTCTAATTTCTATCTCTTTTGCTTCAGCTGGTTATATGGAGGAATGCTAATCACTGCCTACTTTATAGCTATCCTGTGCAAGATTGCTATTCTAGTTCCCCATCTTGCTCCCTAAAATTCGCCATCAGAAATTAACTAAGCCTCTTATACTCATGTTTTTCCAAACTTCTCATTCTTGTTGCTAAGTCCTGAACTTCTCTCCATGTCCTATGAATTCCTGCAAGTGGGGTTCCCAGGGCTAAACACAACAGCTCAAGCCAAGATGTTGACCTGGTGGTTACCACCACTGTATCTTGGAGAGAAACACAAGAAAAAAACATTTGCAAGGAAGCTCCCGGATTCCCCCAGTCTGGTCCCTTGCTCCTGCAGTTCCCTCTCATAAAACCCTTCCAGAATTATACATATTTCCATTATGAATCCTCTTAGGATTTCCAGACACATTCACTTCTATTTGAATGCTGTTCCAGTATTTCATCCTTTAACACAGATTTTCTTCAAATTTCTGGACCAAATGATTTAAAAGGTTGTTTTTATCCATTTTTATTTTTTCATGATGTCACCTCGAATTCAGGTGGTTGATACTAATTCTCTTGAACCTTCTCTGTGGATCTCCCAGTTATTCCATTTTTATGTAGTTTTGCTTGCAGTACTTTATTCCCCCCCTTACTTAATTTCATCTTGAGGATTTCAGAGCACTTTTCTTACTTATTAAGGTAATTTTGAATTACAAGCCTGTCTTCCAAAGTCTTGCTTAGCTGTAGTAACTTGACTTTCTTCATGCATCTTATAAATGCACTTGCTTCTCCTTCCTTCAACTTGCTTGTTCACGCTCTGATCAGACATGTCCATGGGCCCACTATTCCAGTTTATCAGGTAGCTTCACTGTGTTCTCACAGCAAAGTCTAGGCCAAAATCAGCCAGTGCACAGCTGAGAATGCTCTGCAGGACAGTGTCCAAAGCTGCCTTAGAAATACATCTGTTTCCCCTTCAACCACTAGAGCAATGAGGAAAAAAAAAATGATTTGGGTTGACATAATTTGCTCTTGACAAATCCCTCTAGTTGTGTTTCATATTAACTAACTAACCTGTGGATGATTATATACTGTTGGTTTAATAATTTGTTCCAGTATCTTCCCAAGAATTAGACAGACTGATTTAAATTCTTTGGCTTGCCTTTTTAAGAGAGATACTAAGTGTTCCCCCTTTAGTCCTCTCCTGACCCTCTTATTCCCCAGCTTTTCAAAAGCAATTGCTAATACCTCGGAAATGGCTTTGGAAGGATTCTTAAGCCCTTACAGGTGAATTTTATCTGTTTCTGCAGTCTGGAACACATCTAGCTTATCTAAATATTCTTTAAGCTTTTCTTTCCTTATTCCGCTCCATGTTTCCAATCCTCTTGTTATTCATTTTAATTGTGTTCAACATCTGTTTATACTTAACTTTTTTAGGAAGTTTGAAGCAAAAAAAAAACATCAGTGAATGTTTTGGTCTCTGATTATCATCACATCTATCTCACAGTGCTGCCTTCTCCTTTGGGATATTTCATTATCATTCATGCCTTCCCTATGCCCTCCTCAAATGTTCTCTGAGGATTTAGGAAAGACAACATCTTTCATGCCTTGAAATAGAAATCCAATTATTTTATTAACACAACTGATTCAAGAGAAGCCAAAACTGTGTGAAGTTCAGCCCTTACTAAAGCACCTCATCTCCCTGCTTTGTCCTCAGACCTTGGGCCATCTTCTCAAGGAAGGTGCCTACTTCTAGAAAGGACTGAAGAAAAAACATGTTTTTCCTTTTAAATAAGCTGTTAACAAGATGGTTGTAGTGCAGTCCTTCTGGGCTTGTTATCTAGAGCACTTGCAGGGGAAAAATTAGAAAGCAGAATTTTAAAGCTTCCCTCGGTCTGATATGGTAGAATAAAGGTGAACACCATATATATACGTATATACAGTTAGATTGTAGAAGATAAAAACAGCATGGGTGCAAATGTGACCCCAGGAAGGCAGAGAACTGTATGACATACAAGTGTGTGTGTGTGTGTGTGTGTATATGTGTGTTCATCATGGCAAGAAGAGGTGGCTTGAGCCCTCTAAATGTGTATTACCGACTTGTCAGGTATAGACCCTCTGGAGCATCAAGAACAACATAGAGCATGGAAGACTAAGTGGATCCAAACGCAATGAATAAGTCTTGGGACTTAGAAAATATTGCCAATTAAAAATAATGCTGGACAGGTGATCTTGAAGGAATAGAGAAGGAGAAGTTCCTGCAGAGGTAAAGACTTCATATTGTTTTGAGGAGGTAGAATGAGCTTAAGTTGTGTAGAGAAGATGGAATGAGCTAGGTTTAAAAACAGGAAGAGGAGAAAACAAGGTCTGCTGCTCTTTACCACACTGAAGTAGGTATGAGTGTAAGTCCACAGATGGCAGGGGAAAATCACTTTGTGAAAAAGCACTGATAATCTGAGTTGTTCCTCCAGGTCCTATAGCCAAGATGTCTCATAATCCCTGAGCTACAGCCAAAAATGAAACTTGGTGTTATGTCTCATCATATTCACAGGAACCCTGGCACTGAGCACAATCTGACAGAGCAGACTGTTGTTTCACACCACCCTCCAGTAACCTGGTTTCCAATCGCAATCAAGGACCTCCCTTCTCATCTGTTTTGTGATACTTCTTTATCTTCAAGCTTACCTTTCCATCAGCAAAGCACCTCATTACTTCTGTGGAGGCAACAGGATTGGTTTCAGTGGGTGAATGTAAGGAATGCGCTGTTCCCAGGAATCTATAGCCTGGGAAGTACCTGGGATGCTTGTGCACATGCCTGCCAAGGCCCAAGGGTCCCTGTGGTTGGTGCTTTCTGGAAGGGTCACACCAGCAGGTCTCCTGGACAAGGAGCAGGCTGCAGAGAGGCAGAGTGCAGCTCTGGACACACTGTCCCCAAGCTTCATGCCAGGATAAGGAGCCCATTAAGTAGAGAGTCACAAAATACAAATTGACTGCAGTTTCTAAACCTCCTGAGGTCTGAGAAAAATCTGACGGTGAAACACTCCTGGTAGAACTAACAATGTTCCTCACTAGGACACCTGCATACAATATTCACTACAAAATTTGGCTTTTATCTGGACTCTGCACTTGTGGTCTCAAAGCAGGATGCATCTTTCTGTGGGTAAGAACAGTCATTGCCAGCACAAGCACTTCTGTGCATGCACAGGGCCCTGGATGGACAAGATATCAACCTTTCTGAACCATGTATGTGAAAAAACTGCACCAAAGGGATTTCCTCATGCAAAATCACCCAAACAATTGTAGAAGCAGCTTTTTAAACTTGCATCCCAATCACTCTCTTCATCGCAAACTTTAAATATTAAGAGTTTTGAGACCCAATGGCTCAGGTGCGGTCTGTTCAAACCTTATTGAGTTAAATGCAACCACTTGGGTAATGAATGCAGCTTCATTCTTTGGAGTAGTGTCTTTTCAATACACATCTACTTTCATTATTTTTTCATCCCATATAGAGAAAGTATCACAATTAGCTAAAAGGACAATCTAATTAAATTGTGAATCCCTTTTTCTTGCGAGCATCTGTGAAATTAATTGGAGGAGGGCAAAGATACATAGGAACATTATTGGCTTTCAAAATGAAAGTCACATGAATTCAGGCACTTTTTGCAGCTTGTATAGACTTCATCAAGGCATGTTTGCCCAACAGGTTTTTCAAATTCAGTAGCTAATGTACTCAAACAAACCCACAAAAATGATTCTGAGAAAGTAAGGTGAAAATAATCTGAATGAATATCTGGACTTCCATACACATATCTGCACTTCCCAACCCACGTTGATGGAACTTTTCTAGCATAACCACAGCCTACAGCATTTGTAATAGGACTTTATTTTGGTAATGTGCGCCTGTACTGATGCAATGTATTTTTGTGAAGTTCTTTACAAGGAGAAAAGTGAGCAGAGGAAATTCTGATATCACTCTAAACAAGTCCACTGGGTCGCATTTACTAGCTCACATGTAGGGGTAGGCGGCATTCCTGTATGTGGAAATCACCATTGCTGGAGGTGCTCCAGTACTGAAACAATGCCCTGGGAGATAAAATATATTTCTCCATGGTCTTTTAGAGGGTACAACTGCAAATATGATCCTACTTCCATTTGGATCAGAAATAGACTTACCCAGGATTAAATTTGGTTGGAGGATCAGAGTTGCCATCATCAGCTTTTTTGGTGCACTGCAGTGACCTCCATGCTCTTATGCAAGAGGCGCTGCATGCACAGAGCCAAAACCCACTGCTATTGCATAAAACGTGCTACCAGCACAGCGCTCTGTGGAGGACACTCACACTTTGTTTTTCAGCAGATGTTCTGTAACTAGATCAGGCTGCAGCCTGCCATGAACCATGCTGTGTATTGCAGGTGATACACCAGCAGCGATAAGGAATAATGCATTTTAAAAAACATATCCTAATTAATTTTTTAATGTTCTTTTTTTTTTTTTTTTTTTTTTTTTGCCCTAGCACCAGCCTCATTAGAGCTGTGTTGTTTAAATGTTTGCTTAGCCAGGTATTATACTGCTAATCATGAAGACTGCTTTGTTGCCTGGATACTTTACCCAAGCCACAATGTCACAACTACAGACGCAGAATTTAAAAACAAGTGACTCCTTAATCTGCAAGATTATTTTTGTGTGCTAATTTGTGTGCACTGCTGGAAACAGTATTTTTTGAGAAATACAGAGGTAGCTATTGCTATACACGAAGCATCTATGAGAGATTCAGGTCATATTTTAGATTTATTATTCTGACATCGTCTTTCCTAATTTCTCTGAGGTTTGAAATGCCAATTTGTCTCCTAGGTACTTTCTGAAATAGAACAAGTTCTAGAACTAGCATATCAGTATAATAATATAACAGTTCTTAGGCCTTTAATATAGCTTTGCACTTTCAAACAACTGGGCTGTTTGTACTATCTCCCCATGAAATGAAGAGCTTAATCCTAGTTGCTGCTTCACAGCTGGGGATAGTCTGAGAGGTTTTCATCCAAATTCTAACTAACTCCATTGACCCTGATTCTACTCCCAGCCCAACAACTTTTATCCACTCTACTGGCTGTGAGCTACATCAAAAAGAAGGAAAAAAAGTGGGCTAACCAAGGGAAATATCAGACTATTACGCGGCAACTACTTCATCCTTTTATAGTGATGCCTTTGGAGACAAAGCCTGAATCATTGTCTGCCCTGACCCAGGGCAGCCTACTTAAATGGCAACCTCCGTGCTGCCCTGGCAGACCCTATATGGGTCCTACTTTTTGTTTCTTGCTTCTGTGTATCTGCCTATATGCTTTTCACTGCTTTTTTTTTTGCCTCAAAGTTTTTGTCTAGTGCCAACAGGCAGAATGAGTGGCACTCTACAAGGGACATGGAGACGCTGTCAATCCAATACTTAAATAGTTTTGAGGTATATGCAGTACTTTACCGCATCTTCAGAGGCTGACCCAGGGTTGATCTAAAGTAAGAGAAGACTACTCTGCTACTCCAACTAGTACTTTTCAATAAGGTCCATGTTCTCTTTGTCGTTCTCCCTCAGAAATGTGTGAAATCTTCTTGAAGCCATTAGCCCTGCAATGGTCTTGTCATTTATGGCTGCTACCCCGAGCCATTCCTCTGAAACTGAGTGCCATGGGCCTTCCATCTGCCTTCTGGGCACTTCCATGCACTCACGCTCAGCTCTCCAGGTGAGGCCTGCTCTTCAAAGCCGGTTAGCTGAGGGATAATGTAGCCACTAAGGGGCAACCATCTTCAAATCAGACTATGTTGTTCTGAAAAGCAGCTCTTTTAGGATGATAATGAGGAAAAGCACCGGTGGAGCTCTCAGGCTGAGAAGTAAAGGGCAAGTCATTTGAATGGTTTAGAAAAGAACTGAGTGGAAGAATAAAAAAGGAGGACACAAACAGCTTTTTCTCAGTGTCAAAAAGAAAACACCTTAGGAAAGATGCCTAAAAATTAAAAACATAAACTAAACATGGAGTGAGGTGCAAAGCTTCTCCATACAAAGCAACAGAAAGATCTCCCCAGGTCTTCTCATCAAGCCACCAGTTTGCTGAACAGGGTCAGGCAAGTAATTTAATTTCCCTTTATTTGTACCTCTATCTGGCACTCCACATAGTTCATGAGTAAATAGATATGTCTACACAAAGGCACATATTCCCTACATTTCCATGTAATGCAGTTTAATGTTTGATTTTTTAATGCAATAGGTTTCAGTTCTTTGTGATGAATAAAACACGGGGCTGTATCAGTCCTTGGCGTCCCCGCAGAACAGCGACGTCCTCATGCATAATTCACGTCTGCAGAACAAACCGAAGGCTCTGGCAGAGAGATGCCAGACGCTGAAGGCTTCTGTGGGAGGTTTTGCACGAAGGGGCTCAGCGAAGCAGTGACTGCTCCGCTCCCAAGCCCCACGGCAGCCGCGACCCTGTGACCAGGACCAGGAGCCCTCGAGGGTCCTGCAAAGGGTCTTCTGCATTGCAAGAACAAAGATATCGAGTTAGCCTTCCCACAGCTGGCTGACCCAAACCTGATTTCAATATTGCAAAAAAAGTCCCTCCACTGAAACTTGCCTGGGCACTGAATTAATAGTGGCCCTAGAGCAGCATTTGGAAGGACAAAGCGATTGGGAGTGTGCTTAATTAAAGCTGACAGACATAATGGCATTGCTTGTAATAGTATCAGGAGATTATCTGCCACAAGGCAGTGCTACAGGCCCCATTGCCTCCCTGCCAGGCCCTCAGGCCCCATTGCCTCCCTCCCTGCCCTCATGCCAGTTCTTTCAGGCCGGGTCCTAATTTCTGCTTTTTAACGCTCGGCATCACGTACATATACGTAGGAAAGGACAAACACCTTTCTCTGCCTCCAGATGCTCCCTGGGCCTTCCAAGTTGAGAACTGCCAGTCATGGGTTATCTGGGTGAGCGTTAATATACTAACAGTGAATTAATGAATGTTGGAGAAAAAGAGATCTGTGCCTTACCCTTCTCTGCTCACCGCCTGTAATTTCAGAGCGCTGCTATAAAGCTCCCCTCTGAAAAGGCCAGACACATTTGTGCTCTGGGAGGCACAGAGGCACCGATACACGGCAAACACTCAAGCTCCACAGTATTTATTGAAGGAAAATTCATTGCCACAGGGCAAAATGCTGCACCAGCTTCAGCAAGGAAAAAAGGAAGCTACAAGCAAAGGCAGGGAGAAAATCGAGGCTCTCCCGTGTGCTCAAAGGAACTTTGGTGGCCCGGTGTCCTCGTGGAGGTCTTGGGCTCCACTGCCGCACGGGGACAGCAAGGGACAGGCTGTCCTTCCCAAAGGTCCCAGGTGCTGTTATGAGCACTGCTCCACGGGGCCACAGGTCTCCTGAAGGGTCTCTCCCCATATCTTACTGTGTAGCTGGAAAGAACACACTGGAGGCAGGCACAAGCTTAGAAAATGAAAGAAAACCCAGTGCTTCATTAAAAAGTCTCTTTTTGAGATAATGCTTCAAGAGCCCAGCTGCTATACACTGTTTCCCCTGTGAAGCTAGCACTTATTCACCCAGCTTCTCTGGGTCTGGGTCTGTAACTTCCAAACAGTCAAGGATGTGTTGAGAATACAAGTCTTCTGGCTTGACAGAAAGATCAAATGTAATCTACTGGGTTTTATTTTCAGAAGCTGAGCCAGCTTCAGTGCAATGTCTTTATTTTGTTTCTGTACCTTTTTCTCACAAAGCTCTGGGATATTCATTATGGCAGCATTTCCCAGGGCTCTGATTGAGCAGGGTAAAGAGATGCACAAATTAACAGTGACATTGACTTATGTCTCCAGTCAATATCCTCATGTCTTATCCATTGAAATAAGTACATTTTAACATTGATCCCAGCAGATTGCTGAATATGTGTGTTGCAGCTAGAGAATCCCACCAGACAAGTTCAGAAGCCTGTGCAGGGAGTGTGGGATGTAGAAGTGAGGAAAGGGGAGGTTTAAGGTCTCCTCTTCTCAGAAGAGAAGCCCACTAGTTGCAAGCCAGGCCCAGCCTTTCCTTGGAAATACAATGCAGCTCATGCAACCAGAGCAGCCCTCTTCCTGTTTGGTGCCATTCAGGACTCCCAAACAGGTGACTAGCCACACAGCGGGACAAACCCACAGCATGATGATACGAGAGAGCTACCAGAGAGGCAGGGGCAGGGAACATTGCCCGCTGGAGGCAAGCAGGGCTCCTTCCCTGCCTCGGTTCTGGTCAGCAACATATACTTGTGCACACAGACAACACAAAAGGGGTTGCAAGCACAAACCCCAGAAAAGTGAAATGCCTCCCAGAGAAAAGGTCTGACTATCAGAACAGGACATCAGTGGAAACAACTGGTAACAGCAAATATGCTTAACTTTAGACTCAGACAAAAAAAAAACAGAATAAATAACAGAGTAAATGCCTCCCTGTCACATCGGGTAAATGTTTAGTTAGGAGATGAAAGCTTTTATTTAAGAAAGGGAGGGAAGTCAGTACATAATGGTAGATATACTCCATTGCATACCTACTTGTACCACCAGCTGGTTGTAAAAGTTTAGAAATTGCAATATTCTGGATTGTCTGGAGTGTTTTACTGGCTCTGGGACACTCAAAGGATCTGCAAAGCTTGCACTGATATGCTTTCATCCCCTGCTCAGATATGAGCAACCCAGCTGCTTTGCGAAAAGGAGAGGAGCAGCATAAGGCACAGGGCTGGAGAGTTTAAACCAGAGTGCAGCCCTCCCTGCCAAAGCCTGGGCTGAGAGCACGGCTGCTGCTCCGCTCCAGCTGGGCCCTGGCCGGTTCCACCAGCGCACGGAGAGGGCGTTGGGGCACATGCAGGAAAAAAAACGTCTGAGCCAGGAATGAGCCACAACAGAGCCCCGGAATTGTAAGTGAGAAACCTCTGTCCTGTGGTTTGGATTCCCTGCTGTACTGGGAGTCAGGATGCTGGGTGCATGGGCAAACTGATGGGATAGCGCAAAGAAATGCCTGGTTCCATCATCGGTTTCTGCCCTAGCAGAAACGATCTGAGATTATGAACCCGATTTCCAATCATATGTAATAGCAGCAGGAATTCACATCAGTAGCATGAAGTTATCACCTTTTTCAAAAGATAGGGATTGAGGTTAATACAGCTTCAAACAAGTATCATTAAAATATCAGTCCTGATTCTGGAGGCCTCCATTTCCGGACACTGTGTCGCAGTCTCGCTTGGCCTGATTCAAAGAGCAGCCAGATAGCTACAAGTTGAGAAAACATGAGCATGAAACTACACTTCTCAGTAATTTTAATACTCGAGCTGTGCTTTTCTTTAGTTGAATGCTACATATTAGCAAGAAACTTTGATTGATGTGTTTTGCTCATCAACATGGGAAGTCGATAGCAGAGTTAAGCACAAAACACAGGGCCTCAGGGCCTCTCCATCCTTATCTTGAACATGCTGCTGCAGAAGTAGAATTTCATTAGTTTTTTTTTTTTTTTTTTTTTTTTTTTTCTATAAGAGCTCCAGCAGCTAGAAAGTGAAGTTATTGAAAATAGTTTAGAATACCATGGAAAGATGAAGTCCCAGTCACAACTCTTAATGCTGGCATATGAGCTCAAGAGCTGTTTCCAAGGGCTGATGGTACAATCCAGGCCTGTTGAAGTCCAAATTTTTATTTATCTGTTAAGTCTGTTAGTTCAGCGAGGCAGCTTAGCTGAGCAAGCATCGGATCTGATGCACAGCTGACTCAGAGTGCTAGTTTGCATGGGCAACTGAGAGCTCGGTGTTTCAGAGGAGCTGCCAGTCATTCTGGTCCCTTCAAAGCCATGTTGGGGTCACTGCCCTCTGCCTTGTATGTGGCCAAGCTATTATCAGTAAGCTACTAATGAGCTCATGCTTACGGCAGTGAGCTCTCCCCTCTGCTTCAGCATGCTGCTTCTTATTTCTTAAGGTCGAAAGTGGATCCTCAGCAATACAAAACAGTGCATTAGTTTTATGGTTCCCTGATGACACGGCCATGTCCTTTACCCACATTCCGCCACCTCCTTTACTCCGACTCTGTGCAACAGCCTTGCTTAGTACCTGCCAGCAGCAGCTACTTGCCAGGATATGTGCAGTGGGTAACAAGAAAGCGTGGTAGTACCTGACACCAGCGTGTGGCTGGCAGAGAGAGGAGAGCAGGTCACTTAGCACTTTGCTAGCAGTGACATCCTTGCACTTTCCCCAGGCCGGCTGGTTGGGCTGGCCGGGCTGGCCATGCTGAAGTGAATAACAAGAGACACAGCAATGGGGAAGGCTGCCAAGTGGCTTCGTGGCTGCATTTGCCTTGTAGGCAGGATCCTTGGTTCTTAAGCGTTGTGCACCTGAATTCCCTGCTCCACCTGTGGCTGCTCAGACCTCTCCTCTGCGTCTGGCTTGGGAGCAGCCAATGGTGCAAGCTCAGGGACATTCACCAAGGACAGAGACCCCTGCTCTGTGCTAGGGATTTTTTTTTTTTTTTTGAGGGGGGGTCTTTCTGTCCTTTGGCTTTGGAGCAGAGGAAAGAGCAATTCAAGCCACACGGTGAAGGACAGTCAGAACTGTTTAGTGCCTGGATGCTGAGTCTTAACCTTTTTTCAGAGTTGATTCAGTGATGAATTTGTTCCCAGACTGCTGCTCCCAGGCTGTAACTATGAACTGCCTTACGGACAGCTTACTGTGCCATTTCAACCATTGCAACCACTGCCCACATTGATTGCTCCCCCTTTTTGTCAAGCTGTTAGGTTAGATATCACAGTATTGAATGTAAAACTTTCTCTGGCTTGAGCTTAAACTCAAGGATTTGGAGTTTTGCATGTTTTAGGCAAGGCTCAAAAGCGAGTAGAATAGCTCACAATGAGAAGATGCTCCCACAGCTATCTCCAAGCATTCCTAGACCTGCAGGTCTCCATCTTATGCGGCCATTCAATCCACGATGTGAGAGTTTTGGGGAAGACAGTGTCCTTCTGAGTTTGCGTGGTTCCCACATCAGCCCAGTGGTGCTGCCTCTCAACCCAGCACAGGCAGAAGGCTGCCGAGGGACGTGGACATCTTTCACCAAGACTTCGAGAAGGATGCTCAGTCACAGGACGGTGCTGATTCATTCCCAGATCACGGAGACCTCAGCACGGGCACCAGTGAGCGCAGCATTCAGGCAGAGGCCTCCAAATACCACCCACCCATGTTTTCAGCAGCATCCAACAGCAACTGACTGCTGCCAGCTTCTTCACTCACCGACTGGTAGAAGCACAGGGTGGTTACATTAAGATAAATATGAAGCCACTGGAGCAAGTCCAGTGAAAGGCTGCTAAGATGATTAAGGGACTGGAGCATCTTTCCTTTGAGAAAAGGCTACGAGAGCTGAAACTGTTCAGCCTGGAGAAGAAAAGATTTAGGGGACATCTTATCAGTGTGTATAAATATCTGAAAAGGCATATATATAAAAAGGATGGGGTCACCCTCTTTTTGGCGGCACCCAGCAACAGGACCAGAGGCAATAGGCACAAACAGAAATACATGAAGTCTAAACATGAGGAAAAACTTCTTTACTGAGAAGGTGACAGAGCACTGGAACAAGTTGCCCAGAGAGGTTGAGTCTCCTTCTTTGGAGATGTTCAAAACCTGCCTGGATGTGATCTTGTGCAACATGCTCTAGGTGACCCTGCCTCAGCGGAGCTGTTGGACTAGATGACCTCTAGAGGTGCCTTCCAATCTCAGCCATTTGGGGGCACAGCCAAGAAAGGCTTGGATGCCTCTATGAGTCACAGCTCTTCTTTTGCTTTTGTGGATTTGTATGATTTAAGATACTTCCTCCACATATGCAGCTTGAGATATTTAACATTCCTGTTCAGACTTGTAGTTCTCTGCTGATCAGCATCCTTCACACACTGCTTCATGATGGCATGTGATCAGAAACTCCCCTTCCCCTCACACTGCTTTCCCAAGTAAACCAAGTGCTAACCTCCCCCCTGCCTCCACATTTTTTCCCCATGGTAGGGGCATTTTCCTGCTGAATCTATGCTGCTGTGAATACTGAGATACAGAAGCCAGACCCTTTAGAGAGCTCTGGGTGCTCAGAGCCCCGCAGAAACCAGCTTGGGGTCTCAGTCACAGCCGAGGACCCTGCTCTGCCGCTGGGCACTGGTGGGAGTTTGGCTCGTGGTTGCAGGGCTGCCTGCTAAAACAGGACGGGGAAGGGAAAGCCATGAGTCATCAAGCCAGTGGGCGGTAGACTTTGCAGGAGGCCGTGGCTAGGAGACTGGAGCACGCAGCAGCATGTATGTGCGTGCGGCTCAGACAGAGCCGCTCCTGGAGATTAGTATTAAAGGAAAGTCCATTGAACCCCCCTCCTTCTCAAAAACATGCTTGTCTCTTCACCTCTCATTGCAATCAATTGCCCTACAATTAGTGCTCAAAGAGAGTGATTGGAACTGACTGACTAACTCCTTCCCATTTCACTTTTTTAGAGGAAGGTAAGCCCCTAGCCCCTAGCTAGGTAAGACCTAGGTGTCTGTTCATGGCTCCACTGCCTGTTCTGCAGGGCTGTGCAGGGCTGGGATCCCTTACTGTGGAAGATGAGCCGTTTCAGGTCAACGAGAAGGTTCCTCTCTGAGGAGCAACAAAGCGATAACCAGCAGCCTGAAGTGGTGCTCAAGGAAAATGTAAGAACATGATGATGTTGTCTCCAGGGATTAGCAGCTCAGAGACTTCCTGAATCAAAGGCATTACTTTTTTGTTTTAATAATCCCTTGATGGATTTTTTTTCCAAGAACAAATTTAATTAAATGTTGAAGCCTTGTAAACTTTCAGCATCACTAACATCCTGTGACCAGAAGTTCCACAGTTTACCTCTGCGTTGGGCAAACAGCAATGTGACTGTGTTTGCTTTGAACAGCATCATCTCATTTCTGGGTGGGAATATGAGAAGATGGAGCCTGGAAGGCTTGGGACTGGGCTGCGGGCTGGGAGAGGTAGGATTCAGGCTAAGTGGTATGATGGCTGGGGCTTAAGTGTAGAGATTCAGATGGGTCTATTAAACTGGCCTTGGGGAAGTAGCTTTTTAAAAAATTAGGTAGGTCCAGAAATTGGTTTGTGCAAACCATGCCTATTCAGTAAAATGGCAACGTTAAATGGAGCACTTTAGAATTAGTTTGAAACCAGAATAGATCGCAGCAGTAGGCAATAACATCTACTTGACAGTCCCTCAGAAGGGTGCAATAACTCACATTCTCAGGAAAGCAGTGCTCCAGCTGCCATCATCTCATCCTTCAGGAAGAACACAGGAGAAAGCTTGATGCCTTTGTAAGGTGCATAATAATCTCACGATAATCAAGTATTCAGGGAACAATATCTTCTAAGAAATTCTACACCAAGGAGCCTATTAAAAGCATAGAAACTCATGTCCGATTCCATGCCTTATTTGTACTGTTAAATCTCAGCACCTGCAATATAGGAGATAATTCATTTACCAGGTTAGGGACATGATCAAAATTTGAAAGACTGAAAATGGCTGTGTTCTTGCAGCATCAAAAGGTTTCAGCTGCAATACGGTCTGCTGAGCAGATTTAACAGGCAGCCCATATCCTTGAATGCCTACAGTGCTCAGGTGAAAGGTGAGAGACGGAGAATGCTGTTAGGCAGGGGCTGAGCCCAGACCTCCTAAGCCTTTGATGAACTTTGGCCTCCAGATCAGACTTCCTAATCTATTTGAAACCTAGTGCTCAAGCCTTGTGATTTCATTAACGCTGTTATCTGATTTCTCTTCAAGAAAAAGTGCATGCTATACTTGTGTTTCTGTTTTGATGTAGAGTGTAAGCTGGACAGCTCTGCCCAATACTGAACCTTCTGAACTTCCATTTCAATCACTGATCATATATGTGATCATACGTAAAATAAGTATCCTAAGGACCTTCAGCTCATGTAACCATCCTCTCCTGTGCCATAGTAATTCCTTCAGTTATTTGATTATTGTCCTTTTCTTAAAAAAAAATAAATCACATTTTTCTTCCTCAGTCTGTCTTGACCTTGTGTGGAGAATGGCTGCACCCAGGATGAATGGATGATTTTATTTCTGATACCATCAGTCCCACATTGCCTTGTAAAGTGGTATTTTTCTGTACTGGGATTTCCAGCCTTTGGGGCACTGGTTATAATGAAAAGGCATTGACATTTCAGGAATAAGCTGTTATTTCTTTCCATGAGACATTTTGACATAATTTCCTTTCAAGAGGAAAGGAAAGGAGCCTGGGGCAGGAGCGGAAGACGGAACAAAGAATGAATGTTCTTCCCGCTTTCGGCTTCTCTGCAGGGCTGAGGAAGACCCAGCTGCCTTCGCACCAAGGCAGCTAGTGGATAATGCTAAAATAGCACCAGGATGGGGTCTTAACAGCCCGGGAATAATCCCTCCTTTAAAGCCATGGGTTTATAATCTCAGACACCAAATGGGATTGCAGAGAGAGACACCAGGGACGCAGCCCGTCGTGGTGCCGGGGGTGTCAGGCTGCTGCAGGGGCTCCTCTGCGCTGCAGAGCCCCCCTCCAGGCTCTCCTTCCCACTGCCCACCTGCCCCAGCGCCGGGAAACGTCGCTCAGCTCCTCGTCACATCCACACGCAGCGATTAGCCCTGCGGGATGCGGCTCGCGGAGACGCTCCCTTCATGCCATGCTAACAACTAGCTTAAACACGGCCCAAGAACGTGGGCATCGCGCCCCAAAGCAAAGGCTGCGGAGCCAAGGCTAACCTGGAAAAATAGCTGGCGTGCTGTTAAGAGATTAAAAAGAATTGTTTTGAGCAAACTTCTTTCCAGTTAAAGCATGGTAAGGCATTCATGCAAAATGCTCACTAGCCCCTCACACAGGAAATTTGTCCTATACAGAAGGAGAATCAAATCTGAACATGATGTAATTCTGACATGTTTTAATGCAGCATTGCTAAATGAAAGTGTGTGGGTTTTATGAGTTATATCGCACTGTTTTGCGATATAGGGGATCAAGGCCAAATCTGTTGTGCTCACACAAGCTTCACATCATGTACTTGCACAACTGAGCTGCTCATTTATGATAAAGACAGCCCTAAAGAAGCTCTGCAAAGGGACAGAGGGGTTAATCTGTATTCTTCTTTATTTTGTTTTTGCAAGCCGCAGACCCCATGAGAAGCAGAGAATGACCGCTCAGCATTTCAACCTGTGCTGGGCCAGGTCACGTTACTCACCCCAGGCAAGCAGCCAGCTCTGCATAATGCCATTATATTCCTTCTCCTATTCAGATATTAAAATATAGAATTAATTTACCTCATTGTGAACATTTAAATAGAAACTGAGCTGGAGGTCTGCCACTCCGAGTCAGAAGCACTTCAGGAAGTAGATATGAACTTATCCCAGAACTGGGGGCCTGAGTCAGAAATTTATGTTCACACTGCGCACAGTTGATGAGGGGGACTATAAATCAACTTTTTATTCCCCGGAGCTGGTCTTGGCCCATAACCAAGACTAACTGCCAGCAGCCGTGAGCCTGGCTGGCTGCAGCCATCCCGAGCTGCCAGCTGCAGCGCGCGGGGCCGCTCCGCGCTCCGCGTCCCGGCTGGGCGCAGCCACGTGCGTCGGGTGCCCCAGGCAGCGCTCAGGGCACCCAGCGCAGCTCTGCATTCGCTGAGGGTTTCTTTTTTCTTGGTCGGGGGAATTCTTTAGCTGTCTCCTTAGGGCATCTTTTTCACTTACTGTAGCTTAAAGGAAAAGGTCAGGAAAATAGAGCACATCCTTATAATTAAAGATATAACCATATCCCTGGAGTTCGATGTTCCTGGATAGGTGATTTGAGCTGCCAGATGGTAATTTCCAGAAGATCACAGGCCCTGAACTAAATAATAATTTGAGTAATTATTTAACCTGTGGAGAAAACAAACAAACAAACAAACAAACAAATAAAAAAAGGCACTAAAAGCCATAAAAGCTTAGGAATTAGAAGCAAAGGTTTTTCACTCCCCTGCCTGTGCAAACAGCCCACCAGGAGCATGCAAGCTGCCTGACCCTGCGTCATACACGTGCACAGGATGGTCCTCAGCGGGGTTTACGCCGCGGCCTCCGCTCCCAGCGCAGAGGCTCTGGGAGGGCTTTGCAGCATGACCACTGCAGGAAGAGGCTGGAGACCGCGTGGCCACCTATGGACAACAACATCTGAGCTCTTGCAGCCGCCTTGGCTGGTGTTCAGCCGCTGAGCTAGAAGTGAGACCTTCTCCTCCCTCTTCTCCTTGCCTCCAACCATCATTTTGTCTAACACATCCTGGTCTTCACTGGTAACTCTGCACCTTCCCAAAGGAGTTTTAACACTGTTTGACTGTTGTGTTAGTCACTATATTCAAAGAAACAGCCTGGGCGCTAAACTATCAAGATCTAAGGGGAAGAAATATAGCATATAGTAGCAGTTGGTAGTGCAAGCACCTAAATTTCCTGCCTGTGCCTTGACAAAGATGCAGATTGAGTCATGTTTCCTGACATATTAATAAAAAGGTTCAGTGCGTGGGAAAGGGGGAACTGGTGGTGTTTGTTCTTGCACAGAAAAAACAGAGAAGCACCTTGGAGTCTGCACAATTTCCCAAGCCCTTTCCTCTATGCTTATTTGAGAGCTTTATTTATTTATTTATTTTTAATAAAAGAGAGTTTACAGAGATAGGAAGACAATAAAAGGCAGTGCCTCATCCCAGTTTGTTAGCTCTGTGTAAAGGTTGAACAAAGGCTGAACAAAATCATCCATGTCCTTACAACATTCCTACCTTGATTGATTGCAAACAAACCAGTTTAATAAAGGCTCAGACGTACAAACGCCACATGGCCAACGTGACAGGGGCAAGGGGATGGAGAACACGATGATCGCGTTAGCTCCATTCCCTCAGATTCATTGGCCAGATAACACACACATTTTCCTCAGTCTAGGCAGAAAAATACCACTTAGTGACCAGCCATTCGGGGAGCCGCTCCACTGTTAAACGCCAGGCGGGACAGACACGAGACGGCCGAGGGGATCACGCTGCCCAGGCGCCATCCCCGCCACCCCTGGGCCTGCCGCCAGCCGGGCTGCAGGTGAGGGACACTGCGGGGAAAAGGGGACCCATTTTCCTCCCCCTCCGCAGACCACAGTGCTCACTAGTGCTCAGTAAGGTCTCAGCACTGTCCTTTTTAAGAAGCTCGACCAATAAGGATTACGCTATCATCGTAGTTTCACCGTAGCCTGAGAAACCCAAGCCTGGTTGGGGCTGTTGCTGGAGGACACAGCCAGCCTGTCGGTGAGAAGGGGATGGGGCACCTCCACCTAGAGCTGCTGTCCACGGGCTGGGAAGGGGAAGTCTTCCAGATCGGGGCCTGCGACTCCTTTCTGGGCAAGGAGAATACCTTGTTCTCCGCACAAACTCGGGTCTTGTCATTTTGTCAGAAGTCTGCCATAGTCTGAGCCAAACAAGAGCATCTTTTCCGTGTGACAGAAACACAGCATGTTCCAGGTTTCATAAAAGATGAAAGTGCAGAAGGAGCTATCATGAGAGGTGATAAGGCGAGGGCTACTGAGAGAAGAACCTGGAGGAGGAGGAAGCACTTCCAGGGAAGGGGGCAGCGCACAGCGCCCCGGCGCCCCAGGGCCACGGTGCCCGGAGAGCGGCGGCGCCTCCCCCCGGGGCAGCCCAGCAGCGGGACCCGCTGACGGCCCCACGGGAACGGGATCACACAGCACCCAGCGAGGCGGCACCCGCGCCGCTCAGCCTGCGCTTACTGCAGCGTTGGGTTGTGCAACAGATCTCTGTGCGAACCCCTGGCCAAGAGCAGCCGCGGGCAGTTCAGACCGATGCTTTCAATAACCGGATTAGCGGGAAGCTGCAGTGTATAACGGATACGCGTGATGGCACTGCTCCGCGTTCTGCCTGGGGAGACACCTGCTCCCAAGCGAGGCCCGGAGCCCGCCAGGCACCTCTCCTCCCGTCCCGGCCTCTGCTGCCGCAGCGGAGATCTGGGATCCTCAACGGGCATCTGAGCACTGTGTTACCTGTGAACAGGGGCTTCGAGGTCCCTGTCCTCCCAAAATCAGGTGCAAAGGAGCAGTTCTCACCCAGTGGTCTGGAGAAACTGGCTACCATGGGGCGTTGGCTGCTCGCTCGTGGGCTGAGGTGCCACCTGGACACCTTTCCAAGGAATGGTGCTCAGGTGCGGCTCCGAAAGCAGCCCTTCGGAGAGGGACGGCACTGCCCAGGCCAGCTCTGCACCATGAGCCGGCCCTTCCCTCTGCTGCCAGGCCAGGGTCACGGGGAGGGCTTGCAGCTCCTCTGAATCTCCACAGGCCGCGGTGCCACCACAGCCGACAGACACGGACAAGGTGACAGTTTGGAGCTCCCTGCCGCGCTGCAAGGTTGGGAGAAGAGCAGTGCCGATGTCCACATGCTCCTGCTTGCTCTCCTCCTCGAAATGAAGTTCGAACAGCAACAGCTTGCTAACAGCCCAGGGGGCATGAAGCTCAAGCTCCCATCCCACTAGTAGAGCCCAGGAAAAATGAGGCTTTGGAAAACAGTAGTCAAACTCCTTCCTCTAGGTGTATTAATATGGATTTAACTAACCTTCCATGTGAAAGCCTCCTCCTATATATCCAGTTAGTAGAAAGAGATACGCAATTGGAGCTAAGCTGGCTTTATTCTACTAGGAGGTTTTGAACAGCAAATGAACAATCAAGGTAAAACCAAAAAAAAATCCACAGTCAAAAAGACAAACAAACAAAAACCCCACCATAACCCTAATTCCTGCTGTTTGTTTCTTCTGCTGCGTCTGTGGGCAGAGGAGGAAGGAATCGGAGCTGTGGCAGCAGGACACAGCACGGAGGCTGGTGCCCAGGTCCCCAGGGATGCTGCAGTCATGGTCTCTCCTCCAGCACCTACTGCTGGGACAGAAAACTGCTCTCCACCCTCCCGCAGAAAATGCTCTATAATTACAAATTAAACACTAACCATTGTGCCTGCTTGCCACCGAAGATATGAGCACAAGCATTTTCCATTATTGCCTCTTAATTATTGCTTGAATTTACACATGAAGAATGATCTGTTTTGCAGGTTGCTGTCAGACGCTAGTATTCAAGTGGTGTTTTCTTTATAAGCTTTTCTCTTGTGAGAAACTGTATTAAGAACATTAGCACAAAAACAGAAAAAGTGCTCTCTTTTATAAAGTTTCTCTACAGTGTGATTACCAAAACAGATTCTTAATAGCAAGAAACATGCTTGCTCTATCCCTTTTCTACAACCTGTATCTCAACTGCATTGCACAACAGATACGTATGTGTGGATGCATATTTAAAAGGAAACTATACCTATTTGAGTGCAAGCCCATTCATGTTCATTACTGTAATGCAGATAACTTGCTGACATAGGGGAAGATGGCAATGCACAAAGGACAGCAACTAAAATTCTATTGAATTTCTGCATGAGTTTTCTGTATTTGCAAACAACTATTCTTAAATATTGCCTTATAGTTTCATGGTTAGAATACTTAGCAATGTAGTCATGACAATTTTTGCAACTAGGCTGCAATTGTTCCATCAATAAAGAAGAGAAGCAAGACCTGTGGAAAAGCAACACCTGTTTCATCAGAAATAGATTATTTACTGTGCAAATCTGATTTCCCTGTGCTAATGTTATCTGAAATCAAGCAATAAAGCCACTTCCTTTTTACAGGGCCTTGGTACAAATATGCCTGACATAACGTAGGAAATAAAGCACAGAGATCAAACACCAGCAAGCTAAGATGGGAAGGAAGCCTGTTGTCTCACGAGTGTTTGGGACTAAATCAAACCTGAGAATTCACACAAAGCCCTCTTCCTCAGAAACCCAAATCTCTTATCTCTTATTGAACATGCCCCAAGGTGAGCAGCGTATCAGAGAAATAGATTTTTTTTCTAGGCTACACGGTATCATAGCTATTACTATCAATCACAAGCTTTGCCTGTCATGTTTATTATTAAGTCATTTACATTTATGTCTTAATTCACTCTTAAAACTTTGGATTCATAGCTCCCCTCTCTCAGTTCCTTATTTATGGCACCCAAAGACTCATACAGCTTTGGGACAAGGAAGAAGACTTTTACAATCCAGCATCACTTCACACAGGTCACAGACCTCACTTTGGGGGCCTAAAAAGCAAACTCCTAAATGCATATTTTGGCATAAGCATGAAATGCTTTCTATGTTGACAAATCTCTGAGCCTTAGCTACCCGTTATATCTGGATGCTAAAAGCTTTGGCTACATAAGACAGTTTCCAGCAGTGCTAACTGTTCCCCTTGAGGTCAGCGAGCAAATTCCCCTTTGCCTTTACAGGAACACACACGTATTTCCACACGACACGCACAGCAGAAGCCGCTCACCCTACGCTCGGTGCAACCCACACCGGAGCGGTGCACAGCAGAGCGCAGCCCTGCTGCTCCCTGCATTGCAGGCAGAGCAGTTCTGACTTGGGGAATTTCGCTTCACTTATTGCCAGTTAACAAAACCTCTTGTTCAGCAGCGCAGGTACGAAGAAAAAAGACAACAAAAACTAAACAGTTGGCTGAGGTGCTGGCAGACGAGGAGCAGCTCAGAGCAGTGTCAGAGCTGGTTGGAAAACTCTAGTTTTGTGTATTTGAACTGCCTCCTCTGACGGGTAATGTGCAGATAAACACACTGAATGCACTTCTGAACGCATCAGAAAGGCAGTGCTTACCTCCCATGCCCAGGTTTCCCTAGCTCTGCGCAGGTCATCCGCTCTACTGCAAGTCCTCCAGAGGCAAAAGGATTTCCTAGTAAAAAGACTAGGTTTTATTACACCAGTTAGTACTTTAGGTGCGAGAAATCCTATTTACCTATAAGAATAAGAGAGACTAGGAATGAGACCACGAGTTTAGGAACAAGAACGGATTAGAAACTGCCTCCGGCAAGCTCACCGAACCCTTGCAGGCACGTTCTTGCCTCAGCCCGGCTTCAGGCAGCTCACCAGCTGGCCGTATTCCAGTAACCCACTGCACAGAAGGTTTCCCTGGCATCACTGGGAAGCCTGGCCGCGGGCTCCCGAGCCAGCTCTCCCTGCCAGAGCAGCCGGGTCCCCTCTCCCACCGTACCCGCAGCGGCTCTGCCAGCTCCTCTCCATGAGCCAGCACAAGAATGGAGTGTTTTGCTTTGAGCATACACACAAACTGAGCGCAAATGGGAGAAATCACATAACACCGGCCTATTCTCCACCTTTGGTGTTTTTTTTGGTCTTTTTGAGTCATTCAAGGAGTACACTTGGAACTTGAATCAATCCTAGAAGGAAGGAATGGAGAGGACTTTTCAGTCACACAATAGCCCATGCAGCTCTTAAGAACGTGTGATACTGCAGGTGAAAAAAATTTCTATTTTCTCTGAATTATGGCCATTTATTTCTGGTGCTAGCTAGCTATAGATCCTATCTTGGAGAAATAGGAGCAGTATTTATAAAACATTAAATAAAACAACAAAACAACCAAAAGCCCCAATCACCATGCGGATCTATGAAGTAGTTTAATCATCCTACAGCAGTCCCTGAATAGGAGCTCGTGCTTGGACTATCCTCCTGCCACTTACGACATGGGCTGAAAGCAGCTTCTTGTTCACTGCAAAGCCATCTGCTCTGCAAGGGAACCTCCTGACACCATTAATAGCTGCCTCTTGAAACTGTCCTTCTGCAACCTCTGACCTGCAGTTGTAGCACACTTGGCACATCCATACAGGCAACCTCAGGGACCAAGATTACTAACCCGAGTCAGGAAATGTATTTTATGATTTTACTTGAAATTTGGTGTTTATATTCTGGCAGACTCCAATGCACATCTTGTGCATTCTTGTACTGCATCATGCAGCTTGCCAATATGAAGTACAGGGGGGAAAATCCAGCATGTTTAAATAAAAGCTTTAAGTTCTTGTGTTATGTTTAAGCAGTTGTATTTCTTGTAGAGTTTTGAAATAGTTAACTTTTTATGTTATTCTATGATTTAGAGAGAGCCTGAAAGGTGTTTATGTGAACTGTAATACAGCCTGAAGTGGTACTATAGCATTTATTTCCTTGTCCCACATTACTTTCCCCCAGTGAACAGTGCTTTGCCTGGCAAGGAAGCCTAATTCATCATTTGCTTTCTTCGAGATTATTTTTTTAGGTGAAAACAGTTTCACAGTTTTTTAAAATTGTACCTTTTAAAATTGAAACATAACCAGATATTCCTCTCAAAAGGTTACATACCTCTTCTGCAAGTACAACAAAAAATATGATTAATACACAATTAAGATGACTGAAAAAAAAGAATGCTGTGTATCATTTCAGGGGGCAAGGATGTAAGAACAGAAACATCCCTGCTCTGGAGAGATTATTCACACCTCTAAGGCAGTGCATGAGTCAACACATTTAAAGACCAAGGGCAGCAGCAATCTTCTAGTGCTTTCCCAAGTAGACTTTCTATTAAAACTAGACAGAAGAGGAACTAAAGAAAAATAATCTGCGACAATTCTTTTAACTTTTGTAAGGAACAAACTCAAACCTATCTGTGGGCTTGAAGAGGGGATCTCTACTAGAAGAGGAAGGCAGGGAGGGAGAAGGAAAAACGAGAAGGCAGTAAATGCTCAATTGGTTTGACAGCAGCAAAGCAATGGGGGTTTATACCACTAAGAACACTCCCACAAAAAATTTCACAGTGCACTGCAGTTCCCAAAACACAGCAATACAGTGCCTTTTTTTTTCTAATGTAAAATCCCTTTCTATACACATAGATATATCCAAGGGTCCTCACTTTACCTCCTTCTGCAGCTGCCAGCTCTCATCAGGGCTCAACAGTGGCTTTAATATCAAAATGAAAAGTTAGGGAAGGCGCAGCAAATATGACAGAGGGTAGGGACACAACTTACTGTAAAGGCTCTCTTTTTTATTTAGTTTATCAAAACATTTCAGGTTTTACTGTAAGACCTGAATCAGAGCAGCAATACAGGCACGTGGCTACTGGAACACTTCTATAGGCGTTAGCATGACAGACTTCATGCATATGACAAATTTAATGTGTTCAAGTAGCATGAAAACAGAACCAAAACCATTAGAGTAGGAGTGACAAATTACTTTTAGTCATCTTTTCATTATGCAGCTTTGAGCACTCTACAAGGAAACGGATTTCTTAAGTGACCTTGTATTATTGCACTAATGTACCAAGAATTCATAATTACAGAATGCCACTGTAACACAGAACTATTACAGTAGGTTTGACTGGGCCTCATTTTTTTTTTGATGAGGTTTGTTGATAAGTACATTTGGTTAAGTATTTAGACATGAGAGATTTCTGCAGTTGTCACAGATTCTGTATAGAAATAGTATTAACTTCCTGAAGTTTTAGAAAATAATTTTTTCAATGAATAAAAGATCTGGTTAAGACTCCTCATAATGAGAGGTATAAATCAAAATGCAATTAAAATACATACATTTCAAGTGCAAAAGAAAATACCGATATTTCTAGAGAGCTCAAACCTTTCTCAAAACCCACTCTCTCCAATAAAGCTAAAATATCAACCAGTAAGTGGGCAATCCCACTATTCAGCTGATAGGGAAGATTCATCTGTTGCATTAAAAGTACAAAGCTAAGAAGAATGCATAATGTTTTATTTTTAAACTTATTTACAAAAAGATATTGCACCAATCCATTATCATTTTTTCAGTTTAACACATTAAGGAAAAGCCTATTATTTACAAAGTTAAAAACAGAAGTGCAAAAGCAGACTAAAAGACACCAGAAATAAGGTTTATTTAAATTCCTAAGTACAGTTTGTTATCTGACTATAGCCCACATTCAGTATGATCCAAATAATCTGTACCATATATCTGTAACTTCAGAAACTTGCTTTTCTCTGAAGGTGTAAACCTTATTTTTTTTTTATGCTATCAGAAGGCTTATGTAAAGCGTAAAGGTTAAGTTTAGCTTAACAATTGTGTTTCTCCAGAAGAGTCATACAGTTTTAGGTAAATCGAAACAGCTACATAGTATTATATTTGTATTAAAAAGTAGTGCTAAGTCAGAGATGATGGTTTTCATTCCTCCTAAACAAGACGAGGAAAGGTTTGCTGATATTTCAGGACTGACCATTTTAAGTACTCCGCTAGCCAGCAGAGCTACTCTCCTTAGCGCAGCATATGGTCCTGTCTCAGCCTATCTGCCAGTGGGACCATCATGATGCATTTCTGGCGAGTAGGTAAGTAGAACAATCATGACCCAGAGATGAAGCAATGCCTGGGAAGAGAAGGGAGAATTACAAGCACTGATTATCATCAATTAAAGCAGTAGTAAATGTGTCACTGATCTAAAAAAAGCTAGTCTTGTAGAAATACTTGTATACAGTTACTCTTAAAAGAAATAATTTTTATTTATAAAAGAAGTGCTGAGCCACATTCTGAAAAAAAATCCACTTACAGAACAAAAATTTTTACATAAACAGGAAAAACGGAGCTGGCTCCTAAAGATTTATGTTTGCTGCCCTATCTTTCCTTGCATCCCCTGATAACTCAAGGCACACACTCTAATACCTGGTCTAGCCCACCGAGAGCAGGTTAGCTGATCTGTCTGCACTGACTTGCTATTAGCAGGCAGTGTAAAACTGCCAAGTTCTGCTTGCTTTCTCCTTCTAATTTAAGTTTCTATTCTCTACTGAGACATTTTCATGAACTTGGTAGGGATGTTAATTCTCATTCCAATTTGGCTGAAATGATCTAATCGACATAGAAGTTGCTGGGGACTTAACAAGGGAGATAACTGGTAAACCAGACAAGCTATGTTTCCTTAAAAAACAGATTAGTGATAACCACAGGCATTAGTGATTAGTCAATAGTCATAGCCACGCTTTCAGCTATCCATGACTTTGTACTGATTAAAAACACCTGCCATTGAACACCCGATAGGGATTCCGATGCAACCACCATTGATTCTGAGCTTGAGTAGCAGCTTAGGCAGTAAAAATCTTCAGAGTGTTGATACAATGAGTCTTATTCACATACTGAGAAATCTAAGTCATAAACAGGAAGAAACAGAAGATAAGAATATAAACAGCCCTGTTCCTTCCAGTACTTAACAAGGTGGAAAATGTAATTGCAGAGGAAAGTTGCCGTTTCCTTTATTTATATGTGCCTGCCAGCTTTATATCCTCAAACAGTGTTAGCTATTCTGAGAGATTCTGTTTAGAAGAAATATTATGCCTTCTCAAGCCACATGTTTTCCCTCATTTGAAAGGCTCGGCTGATGCAGTATTCTCAAGCAGAGCAGACTGCACTTCAATGCTGGTCACCTCAACAGACAGAGACACCTGCCCTCCCGTGGAAAAGGGAGGAATTTCAAGTCTGCCAATCTCACCTAATTCGGATTAGCAACTTTTAAGTATTTGGGAGCATCCAGCAAGCAGCTATTTGCTTGTTACTTTTTCAGCCTTTAGAAATGTCTGACTATTTAAGCTACTCTAAAAAACACACCGAGCTGTTAATTACATAGCCTTTGACTTTTAAATATAAAATTACTTTCAATTCATCATGTATCATACAAAACTGCTACAGAAATCTCAAATTATCTTTTCACTATAAAGAAAGCTTACTCACCATATAAATGATTACAAAGACTCTTGCTATGGGATACCGCCTTAGGAAGATGCCCAGACGAATGCTACGAAAACATAAAAGAAAAACAAAATGTTTAAGTTAACGTGGGGCATAATACCCACTCCTTTTGTTCTTGTTATCACAAACTTACAAACACCAGCTAATTTTACAGACATAGCTTTCTATATTTCTGAAATGAATTTTACTTCTTGTATTCAAGGCATTCAATAGGGAAATTCATAATTCAGACCATATTTGCAGACTGAATATTTTTCTGTTAATATGCTAGAGTTGGACTTCATGAAAAAGAGCCCAAACTCTTAGAGCTGTATGGGCTTTATAAAACTTAAATTTTGCCAAATTTTGTGACTCCAGAAACTGCCATGAAAACCAAATTCCAAAGATATTTAAGCAATAAAATCTTCAGATTCCTTTGAAAAATTCAACAGATCACACTGTTGGTTGGTGATCACGTTAGTTCATTTCATTAAAGACATGGGTTTTCCGATTCTACTGCAGCAGCACTACAAAGTTTACTTTGTAAAGAGATTGTGATATCACAACTGAAGTTTAGTACCGTATAGCAGATCTCTAGTCACAGAAATGCTGCCTTCCTTCACAACAGACAAATATCACAGAAACACAAAGGATTATTTTTAAAGATATCATATTTTCCAAAGATGAAGAGATATTATTAGTTTCTCCTTGCTACTTGATCTAACCTTTGCCAAAAAAAAAAAAAAAAAAAAAAAAAAAAAAAAAAAAGTTCATTCTGAGTATTGACAGTGAACATAGATGTTGAGAGAAGAGATCAAAACAAGCCTTTGGTAGATCCAGATTTACTTTTGTTTATTAATTTCTAGATCAGATTATCTTTTCTGGAAAGTAAACAACTGAACTTGGTCAGAACCCAACATCTTGTTGGCATCCAACAGGATGCCTAAATAAGAACAGAAGAATGCACAGGATACACTCCAAGCATATACAATACTGCCCCAGTAATACTCTAGTATCTCCTGTCACAGACAGAGTCAAAACATTTCTGTTATAGGAAAGCAAAAGTGATTTATTATATTGTTGTATTCAACATACTGATTCACTGCTTTTTTTATTTTATTTTTCCCCTTTGGCACAAGGGATTCAAAAGAGAAGCTCTATCATCTATAAAAAAGGGCAGTAATAAAGAATCACACTTTATTAGGGTACTCTTACCTAAACTGATCTATACTACTGGCAGCTTTGCGAACTCTTCCGTACATTCCTGCTATATTAGTATCCATGTCATTAAAAAGGACAGGAACGTTACGCATACGAGCACCTATTTAAAATAAAAATCTTTTTAGTGTAAAATCAGTTGTTAGTCAAGTAAAACAAATTGATAGTGTACAAACTGAAGATATACAAAAGTAATATAACATTTGCAATTCATCTGACTTGTAAATTTTGCTTAGGATAAGAGAATACGATGCAAGGATTAGATTATTAATAAAAATAAAACCAACTCCAATGTATCCTGAATTGACTAATTTAAATTTGTTTAAATTTACTAGAGAAACACCTTGATATTCAAAACTGTTAAGTAGAAAACATAGCAGTTTTAGCTTCTCTGTCAATTCTTAAGTGACTAAAATAGTGATTTTAATACTTTAACCATTTGCTTACATTTGTCATACAGCAAAACATCTGACATTTCTGATAGAGTATTTCCAAGTCTTTTAACTTTATTTTTTAAATAAGGTAGATATATATTAAAAATATAAATATTCTCTGATGTTATCCTTGTGTAAGTGAACTCAAATTTACTGAAACTCAACTCAAACTAATTTAAAATTTGCTAGTTTTCCTTCATGTAAGAAACAAACAGAAGTCTGGACTGTTATTTAAAACAAAGCACAATTACCAAGATGTATAAGGGCAGTCACCACACATGCAATTACAAAATCTGACTGTGAAAAGTAACATTGTAAAGACATATCAACTGTTGAGGTTCTCCCAAGTAACAGGATTAACTCTGCACAGCATAGATGAATCAACCTCTGCAGAGTCACATATTTTCAGAGCTTCTTTTATCCTTAAAAAACTCAAGGCATTAGGAAAAATAGAAGCTTTAACTGCATAAAGGACAGTTCTAAGTATTTCCTTATTTACCTTCAGAACCATCAACTCCCACCATATTAATGGAAGGTCCATTAGAACTCGGGCCTTGGATTGCCTTAAGCTGTTGTTCAAGTCGTTCCAGTTGATAAACAAGAGAGTTTTTCTCTGTGCTCAGGCTCTCTAACATGGTCTGCTTCTGAATAAGCGTTTCTGTCAGCTGATGAAGCCGATTCTCTAATTCTGTCTGACTGCTACTACTCAGGGCCTTGTTTGTGAGCTTATTAAAAAAAAAAAAGAACATTTTTAAAATCTGACCAACATGACAATATTACAAAACTGATATATTAAAAAAAAAAAAACCTTTAAAAACAAAACAAAAACCAGTTAACACATTTTAGAACTTTCATGGAGTAACATGACCAAAACCATTACCAATGAGCACAGTAAAGAAGAAAGTCAGTTACCAACAGTGGCTAAAACAAGATTTTATATTAAACAAAAAATTAAATACCAAGGAAAAAAATGACTAGGATAACCAACTGAAGCTACAGAAAGGAAAGAAAATGCATGGATTACATTGTCCAATTTACAGAAAACATTTAAAGCAAATAGGAATCTCCAGGTCAGTCATATGTGCAGCAACTCGTTTATTTGATACAAGCAAGATCAGAGCCACCTACAGCACCATATATCAAAATAATGCAACTTTAATAATGGGACAATGAAATCAGCAGAAGTGAGACCATGCAAATAGATGGATGCCGCAAACCAGGGCTGCTGGGAAGCAGTTCTGAAGCCAGCACCGCCAGGAAAAAAAAATTGCTCTCCAATATGCTTGGGAATTATGCACTGCAACACAAACAGTTTCCAAATTCCCTAGCACCTTATCTGCACAGATGATCATAGCTGGCTCTAGACCATCAATTTCTTCAAACGCAGCCTATTTTTTATTATGCTGTCTTAGATAATTTACATAAAATGAAACTGATGCCTTCTTGCTGGCAAAGGAGTCTGTGGGGCTGCCAGTATCAGAAAGTTCCAAAGCAGATTTGACTGATTCAACAAAAATAGGTCCATAAATCTATCAGGCAGCCTTATATTCTCTATCATGCCTACACACAACTGTGGATGCTGAGGGAGTACCAGGGGAAGGGAGTAAAGCGGCCTGGCTCACAGGCTGGCTGAGATGACACACAGGGCCAAATGGATACTAGTCCAAGTCAGTAAGATGTCTATCTAATTAAAAGAATCTTTGCAGAAATAGTTATGCCCCACTAAAACACTAAAGAATAACTACAACAGAGCACCTGCCTGCTAAGTCTAGTTTGGGTACAAGTTGCCTTTGTCAAAGACAAAATCAGAGGCAACTATAAAAATAACTCTCTGTTTACCTCTTCACTGTTCCCTTCCTGCATTCCTCTCAGCTCCAAACTGTACTCTGCATTGAAAGTAAGTACACTGTAGCACATTAGTAGAACCATGATTTTTTTCTTACTTTTAAACCATATTTTTTATGGTACATAAAAAAGGCTTTCATACTGAATCATAAAAATGTTCATATGTACAGTATTTCCTGTACAGACACAGTACCTGATTCCTGAGCTTCTGAATTTCTTCCTCTCTGTCTTTTATTCTGCTTTGCAAAGTACTTTTTGTTCGATACAATTCTTCCTCGGTATAATGGAGTTCCTAGGAAATGGATCACAATCACAAATACAAATTTTAGCTATGTATGCATTTTGAGCGACATTCTGCTATCTAGTGTTCCATGCTAGAGTAGGAGTAGACAATATACCACAATCAACTATAAACTGAAATTTACTCTCAGATAGAAGTGTCTGATTTTTAGATGCTATGAGGCAGGGGGAAATAAGCAGACTGAATATAAAGGCAGAATCTCCCAAACTACTTGATTCTTGTGAAGATGGACCTAGTGCAAACATAAATTCCAATTAGTTTATTGTGTAGCCACATAATTTCATAGGAATCATAATTCATTTTCTTTATACTCTCACCCTTTATTATATTGCTATCTTAAGAGGATGTCAGTTACAGAACATAAACAATCAAACAATACTTTTGTGGAGTCAGTAAAATAACCCCACTAACACAAAATAGTCTTATTAAGCTTTTGAAAAACTTGGTGCAGCTATCTAATTCTGTGTAATGTGTATCAAAAGGATTTTCCTTTACAGTTTAGGGTTAACAGGATAAGAAGGTAGAAGAGAAAGGCCATTAGGCCGTCGACTAAACAGCAAATCTAACCATACATCTTGCTATTCTCATGACTTAGCAGTTACTTTAGCTCCTATTTAATGGACTACTATGATATTTTCAAACCATTGTTACCATTTAAGCTATCAGCTGCCACAGCAGCCAGACAAATCATATATATAAACTATCATATATAATTTAAAATACACACATGTGAATAATTAAAAGGAAAATTTCATTTTAATATAACTGATAATACTTATCTCCCCCGCTTTTTTTTTTCATAGCTTCGCCTCATTTTTTTTATACGCAGTGTTGACTTAAAATACACTCCTCAAAAACAGAGGTAACAAGATACAATCTACCATCTGCTTTGATATAATAAACAATAGCTCTCCATCAAGAGCAGACTTCAACTTCTGCCTTTTAATTAGTTCAAGCTGCTAGCATCTCATTAAAATGTAATTTCTGAAAGGACAGATAATCCTGTAAGATAAGTTGTTCCCAGCAGGTACAGTCCACTCTTGTGCTTTCTTCATTATTAATTCTCTTTTACATGAGCTTTTCTCTTACAGAGGAAATTCTCGTTAAGGTGCAAATGACTGGTCTGATTACTACTGAAGAATTGGTTTGTTTATACTAAAAATGAGCATGTGCCCTTTCACTCTTTTTAGCACACTGTTGAAATCAAAAGGGAGTTTCCTTAAGAAGATAAATATAATACAATGAAATTTAGTAATATCATTTTATTATCAATTTGTCTTATAGAACAATTTGGGAAGGGAGATTAATGAGGGGATTGAAAAAATATCTCTATATTGTTATATTATTAATACCATATTTGAAGTCTAAATCTTAATTATTAATTGGACAGAGGAAGATCTATATTTTTTGGTATTTAACTTCCTTGATATAAGAAAGTTACAAATCTTACTGTAGATATACTGTTTGACCAGTTCGCTGTTGAATAAGGTTTAAGAACATGCTCAATCCCAAGTATTCCTGAGAGTGGCTTTTAATTTTTTTTTTTTTAATAAAATTCCTTTCACCAGGAGTATTCAGTAGCCCTTCTCCATTGCTTACTAGTGGTTGACCTAATGATGTTCCTTAACATATCAGTGAATTCTTTTGAATAGTGTGGAAAAAATAAGTCTAACACTGCATAAAATACTTCCATTACATCAAACACTTTACTGATGACACCAAATGGGACCTAATAAGGACTAATAAGCTCTCAGGAATTGTTTACCTGTTTTTGCCGTTCTAGTTCAGCCTCTGCCTCCTGCTTGGCCATTTTATGAGCTGCTATTTGCTCCTGTAGATCTTGAAGTTGTTCTCTTGCTGACTCAGCCTCACTTACCTGCTGAGTCTCCATATCCTGAAACAGACAGAAATATTACCGCTTCATTAACAAAAAATAGTGTGGTCTATTATAGACAATAGCCAAAAGTTACATCTGTAGTACCGTTTCCAAGGGGAAGTCAACTCTTACATGTAGTATTTTTATTAATATATAGTAATAGGAAATTTTTAAGTTTATTTTGTAAACATAGAGAAGTCTCCAACTGATCACCTTTTCCCTCTTACTGTACACAGACAAAACTGTAGAAAGCAGAGCTTGAGTGCGAGTGCTGGGCTGAGTCAATTATGGGAGCAGATGACTGCAGCTGTGTCAAGGATTAGGAGGGAGCCTTTGCAGAAAAGGATAAGTATGAGCTATACAGAAAGCATCAGGCTTGTTTGGAGAAAAAAAAAAAAAAAAAAAAAAAAAAAAATTTGGTCAAAATGAACAAAAATTAACAAGAAAAAAGATAAGTGGTGCATATACTATTTCTCCCACCATCCCAGGCCCAGTTGATGTAGTAGTGAGGAACAATGAAGAAAATGGGCATCTAGAAGTGCTTGTCTCACCCCAAGCAAAAAGGTTGTTTCAATAGTAAATCAAATAAGCGTTAGAAGCAACAGCCCTACAATACAACGAAGTAGCCTTTTATGCATGTTTAAATACATCTATGCATAATCATACCTACCTGCAACTCTGTTCTGAGCTGCTGTATTTGCCCCATTAGCTTTTGTATTTCTTCTTTCTGAGTGTCTCGCTCGTGTTTCAGTTCTTCTAGTTCCACTGTGCTTGCAGTATGGTTATCCAGACCTTCAATTCCCGAGCCTTCTTTCAGACTGTTGATAAGTTTTTCTTTAGACTAAAATAGTAAGTCAATATATTTGTATGGCAGTATTTATTAAGCGCTCAACTTGAATCTGTCAACATAATTTTGCTCGGAAGTCCAAAGACAATATACTACAGATACATAGCAAAACTACTGCTTTAGTTCTTTTTATCTAAATAAGTATACAGAATTTAAGATCAAAATGTTTCCTACTTCCTTAACTTCCTACATGTCATATGATGTATTGCTGATCACATGAAAAAGTTAAAATTATGAAAGTTATATGAAAAATTAGTGTGTTCAAAAGCTAAACATGTATAAATTAAACAATTTCTTTACAGTAATACATACCTGGAGTATGCGAGTAGCTTTCTGTTTATAGTCTGTCAGTTCTTGTTTTGTAGATTCTAGCTGGGTTTTAGTTATTTTGACTTGCTGTTGAAGTTCATCAGCTCGCCTCTTTTCATCTAAATATTTTCTTTCTGCCACAGTAATCCCCTCTGCCAGGTTTTGGCGTTCAGTTTCCATTTTACTTAGACGGGCAGCAAACTCATTCTAGTAGCAATAAAATTTACAAATTTAATCTAAAATAGAAAATAGAAGCAAATATACAAGAAACATTTCATGTCTGCTACCTCCACTTTAAAAATGCGTAAGTGCTTTCTGTGAGGAATGCAGTCCTGTAGTTACCTGCCGTACCTGCTAAATAGGTAAAATAACAGGTAAATAAATAAAAATGTCTGTCTTTCCCTCATCATATGTTTAGGTATCTATATGGTAAACAAAAAGCAACCCTTCCTTGAGAGCTTTAGATTAGAAAGAAAAAGATGCCAACAACAATTTTCCAAGATAGAATTAAACATAATGAAGGCCAGATCAACTGTGGAAAGCAAACAGGTTTCTAGCAATATCATAAATTGCCATGTTTACCATAACCATGATCACCCTGCTTAGTATTATTAGGATTACATATTAGTATGTGGGGAGGAAAACCACTTGTCATGGAAAATTAAATTGATGACCGATCTAGTTTTTTAAAACTATTTTTATCATAAAAACAGATAAAAAGCAATAAAATTTCCAGCATTACATCTCAAAAAAAAAAAAAAAAAACTTTGCAAAGTTTGCAAAAAAATACATAATTAAAAAGTAGTTTTGTAAGTGTATCTAACACAGCAGAAGACATCCTACAAAACCCTTAGTAACCTCAGCAGGAACGGAAGTCAAGGGGAAGAGAGAACAGTTAGAAACATAAATCTCATCTCAAAACCCTGAAAGTCAGCCTTAGGTTTCATGTCTAACCTGCATCTGTTTGTAACTTTCTTGCTCTCGCTTCAATGCGGAGTCTGAATCACGCAGCCTCTCTTGAAGAGTTTGAAGGGCTTGATTTTGCAAACTGCTCCCTTCACTGTGGTCTTGTATTATCCTGAAAGAGTGACACAGACATTAATTGAAAGAAAGAAAGCCAGTGTGCTTTTCCAGGTAGAAGCATGACTGCCTGCTTTTAAGACCAGCCTTGAAAACTTACTCAACTGAGAACTGCTGGCTACAAACAGGGTACCTGGAGCTATTGACTCATGCAGTTCCTCCCTGTTCTATACTCTCATATCCAACTGCAGACACATATTCCAACCCCAAGATTAATGTAAAAGGGTCTTTACATTTGTGCATAAGTGAAAATATTTTTCAAGACAGAAATATTTATCCTATTTCAGGCCTTCAGTTTAAAGAAATACCCTATAAAAAATGCATTTCAATAATCAGGTGACAATTGCCTGTATTTAATAGGTATTGTCCTGTTCCCACTATCAGCTATGCTATAATAGGTTCAAAGCAAACTCTAATGATCATATTTCAGATCATGCTTAAAAAAAAATAAATAAAATATTCATTTTTCCACTTTTCTTCTTAAAGAGTCTATGCTTTCTATCCTGAGATTCCAAACTATTTCTTTGGAATAGCTTAAGAAATACCGTGATTTTTCGCTTTGCAATGCTTCCAAAGCCTCTGTCCGAGTACTTAAAAGCTGATCAGCTTCTTGCAAGCGCACTTTTAACACAGCTAGCTGGGAATCCTTGGCACCAACAGCTTCCGTGAGATCATCAACTCGAGCTTGAAGTTCTCTCACCATCCTATCACTCTTTGAATGGTCAACACTCCACTTCTCAACTCTCTCCCGGGATTTGTTTAATTCTACAAAGCAAAAGAAGTTTCTTAGAAGGTTTTAAAAGTAGATATTACAAGATGTTATAAGTGGTATATATCATAATCCATAAAGAAAAAACTAAATATAACCAAACTGATATTTCCTAAAGTTTTATTATTATTTCAAGAAGGAACAAATGCCAGAATCTAGCTGTCAGAGCACAGCCCAGAGGACTTCACATATGATCTCAAAACAGACATTTTCATTCTATGGTAGACGACAAGTGTTACTTGCCCTATCCCTCCTAATGACCTACTGTTGAATAGCCCTGTGAGAAAAAATATTTGGAAAGCTCCAAAGCATCTACTGCATTATCAATGTGACAATAAGCTGAAAATAAACCTGAAAGACATCAGTAGAAAAATACAATAGTGCTAAAACAACACCTAAAACAACAACTTTTTTCCTTAAACGAAGATTATATATGAGCCTTCAATGAAAATTAAAATTCTTTGGTCACACAGATACTTCAAAAAAAAATGCAGTCACCTTGTGGATCCAACAGTGGCAGTTTGATAAATTCAAAATATCATTTAAAGGTTTTCATACATTTACTTTTTTTTTTTTTCCACATTTGTTATTTCATTTGGCTTTGAGAAAACTAGCAAAATCAAACAGCGAATCTAGTATTTTTGCTGTCAGTTTCTAGGTGTCCGAGATCACCTCCTACAGCTTGGAAAGTAGTCAAGTTGCTAAAATTTCAAGGAATTAACTCATTTTGAAATTACTATTTTGCAGCAACCTTTTAAAAGCATAAGAAATATTTTAACACTTAACTTTTGCTACTTTGTTTTATTAAGAAGTAAAATTTGGAACAAATTAGACTGCATATGCTATCAGACAGTTTTTATTCTAAATATAAAAAGCTGACACAGAAGTAACATTATTTTTTAATTCACTACCATTTTAACATTTTAAAGTTTAACATTCACTAACATTTTAAAGTTTAATTTCCAAACTGTAGTACCTTCTTGTGTTTCTTTGGTTCTCTGAATTAAGGAAGCCATTTCTTGATTTAAAGATTGAACTTCATTCCGCAGCAGCTGATTCTCCAATCGAAGATTGGAGAGCTCATGAGGTCTGAAACCATCATTGGCTGAAAGGCTAGGATTAGTTACTGCACTTGGTGACGAGTCTTTCACACCATCCACCACTTGCACTCCCAATCCAGAATCCGAACTGTCTGGAGTCTCTGTACAGAAAGACGCAAGTTAGAACTAATATTTGCTAGTCTTTATGCTTAATATAAACAGCAAATCCACTTCCTGCAACAGTGGTTAAATTCACTTACGTTCTAAAAGTCAAAATGAAAACAGCTTACAGGGAAATACAGCATGGAGTTGCCTCTCAGAAAGTAAAAAACACATACATTACGTATACATCATGCAGTATCTTTGTTACTCCAGCAAGACAGCCATGGAAGTTATAAAAATTTCTTATTAATGTTAAATTTAGGATTCTACTACTTTTCATGACGAGGGTGCCTAGAGAAGGTGACAGAGTAACAGAAGATATTTAAAATAGATAGAATGCAGTCTCCAGTACAAATTAATACCATTTTTCCATTTCAACTTGGATTTCAAGGACAAACTGTATCTGTGGGCAAGTATTCCTTGTCATTTCAGTATCAACCTGCAAAATCAGCCACACAGCAGTAAGTTTTAATTATTTTATGTTAAAAGTCTTTTAAATGGCACCTCAAAACATCTTCTTACTGATCACTCTGCATCAAACAAGGATTCTCCAGAGGAAAAAAAAAGTAAAGCACTTTCACTATTAAAAAAACAAAAGATTAGTGACTTGAAGCAGGAAGATACAGCATGATTTTTACTTTTTCGAATGGTTAAAATGAGGTACAGATATTCTGTTAAACTATTCAAAGCAAAAGAAACTGTAGTTCTCTAGATTATGGAAATGAAAAAACACAGTTTCTTTTCTGACTTACAACCTCAGTAAGAACAGAGGTGACCTCATGGCAGTGCTCTGAACAAGAGCTCCTGCAGGTTGGGGACAGACCCTGCCCTCCCCAGCATGCAGAGTGTACTAGACTGCTGCCCACCCTGGAAGGCCTGGTTTGAAAGCACAGCCAGCCAAGGGAAGCTCTGCACCAGTGTCAATATAAAATGGCACAGTGTACAATGAGTGAATGGGCAACTGATCCAGAAGCACCACTCCAAAATTCAGCATATCACAGAAATGTCACTATTGAAAACCCACAGCAATAGCCTGAAATAATTCTGAAGCAAGATTACAGTTTGGCTGTCACCATGTATTTACTTTATCCTGTGATTACTAACCCACAAGCTCCACCTTCCTTGTTACCATTGCAACAGTTCACAAAGCCCAGTGTCCAGGAAGCTGGGACAAGCTTAGAATAACAAGATTTCACCAAGATGACTGTAGTGGCAGCAAGATTTGAGACTTTTTTTTTCCCAAATTCATCATCCTACTTAACTAGTTTTAAGAAGCTCCATTCCCTTCCTTTTAATTCATTTAAATAATTTCCAAATCATTGGACAAGTTATCTACATCTGTCAATAGAAGTTATACAGGACATTTAGAAGACAAGTGTATATTTGATTTTTGAAACTAGTGTCCTTAAACTTTATGTTAAATCTGTGTGCTTCCTTATTTGTAAGCTCCAAGATGCTAACTCTGAAAAGCTCAAAAATCCTGAAGAGCAAATTCCATATTAGCCACACTGAACAAACCAGTCAAACTCCTTTGGTGTCAATTAAGGCAGGGTATGCATATAGCCAGGATTAACATATTTGACTTATTAAACATTATGGAAAGAGTCACAGACCTGGCAACACCAAAATATTCACATCTTTAGAAATAATCCCTTAATACGTTTAAAACTTTTCACTGTAGTTAATACAGTAAATCTAAAACTAGCACTTGCAATGCTTTACATGTTCAAAGTACTGAACAAATATTAAAGCAATCTAACTACATTAATAGCAAACAATATCAGCACTTGCTTCCAACTTCCTCTGCAACGTGGCAGAGTAATTCTTAAGAATAAAGGATAGAAAGGAGAGCCAGAAACAGAACACACAAGTTTCTAACTTCTCAGCCACACTGTCCTCGCTTTAAACCTGAAAATAGTCTCAGCTTTTGACTAATGGTTCTCCTGTGGTCTGTGAGCTATGTCAGGAGTTTGTAGGCTGAAGTAGTAAATTATTTCAGCTGAATCTGAGGGTCTCATTTATCCAGCTCTCTCACACGTGTCAACATATCCACATCCAAGCTCCCACTCTGCAGAATAAGCTTGACAGATCCCCCTCTCTCACGGTAAAGAAAAGAAATACATCATCTCCCTTAGTGCATGGGCAAGAGCCAGTACCACCTGCCAGTCAGTGCAAGTCGCTCACTGCCCTCCATGGAAACAGTGAGTTCTCCTGAGTGACAGCACAAATGCAGAAGCACCAGAACACGTGTTTGTAAGCGAGGATGTATGGGGTGCTGATACATATAGGTTACAGCTCAGGGAAAGCAGAGCGAGCCGTGGTAATGTGGAGCTCTAAGAGCACACAGGATTCAGGTATGAAAGCTATTCGGCTTGCAAGTTAGCACGATATCTGCCGAAAAATACTAAGCCATCCTGCTGCACTCCAAACAGCTGACATATTATTGCCACTATGTATGTCATTAGTTTGCAGTAAAACCATTACCCTCCCTAGGCAATCTTGGATTTTAAGTATGTCTAGATTCAATATTATTTATCTACCGTTCTCTTGACTCCTGATGGAATTATCTTCAGTAGCTTTTGCACTCTGTGTATTAGTAGAAACTGAACTAATACTTGAAGTCCGAGAATGATTTTGAAGAACAGCTGCCTTGCTCTTCTCTTTCTTAGGGTCTATCTTTCCACTGGGCTCTTTTTCAGAGCTGTTGAGAAAATCAAATAGCAACTCATCATCAGGTTCAGACTTTTTTCTTCTCACAAATTGTGAGGAAGGTCTGGGTGCGGAAACACCTTCAACTGCAGAAGCAGCCTCCAAAGACGTCCTACGCGCTGGTTTAACATTTGCAGTTCCTGCTAGGATTGTAGCTTTTTGATGTTTAATATTGTCAGCCGCTGATGAGATGTAGGCCGCTTTGGATGAAGTCTGGTATTTCGTTTCTCCAGTATGCTTGTGCAACTCAGGGTATTCACTGGCAGAGTCTATGTCCTTATTATCATACAATGCAGTGCTTGATGTGTCTTTTTTGTTCAGGGCTGATGCAGCTCCTTGATCGACTCTGTTGAGGAGATCCTCTGCCTTTCCTGCGAGATCCACGAGCCAAGACATGGTGGAAGGTTGTTGAACTCTGCAGAATTAAAGCTCCAGGAATGTGCGCTGCAAAAGACAGAGAACACTCGGGAATTAGCTGCTGGGAAGGTGCATGCTGCCTGCAGAACTGCTGTGCTAACCTGGTACAGCTGTAATGACATTCAAGTGTTGTTCTACTCATTTCATGCTTCTGTGCTTGGCATAAGGAACAGAATCAAACTAAATCAAATCAACTTATTAAGCAAACACGCAAAAGGGAGGTTTACCTATCAGGCCATTGTATCTTTTCCCAGCACCAGAAGCTACAACCGGGTGTCCCGCCTGCTCACTAGTCTGCTGCGACCATGAAAAACCAGACTCATTGGCACCTGGCAAAAGCAAAGGCAGAGCAGAGCAGGCAGACGCTTAGAACAGACACAGAAACGAAACAGAGAGAAACACCGTGTGTCCCGCCCGTTCCACCCCGGAGACCGGCCGGGCCTCCCCCACACAACCCCGCGGCCGCGCCCGAGCCCGGACACCCCGCGCGCCGCCGGC
>JAWLRI010000448.1:7125103-7136301 GCA_034781795.1 Crypturellus tataupa
GGGGACGGGGACAGGGACAGGGACAGGGACAGGGACAGGGACCGGGACAGGGACAGGGACGGGGGCGGGACCGGCTCCCGGCTGCCGCGGGCAGGGGGAGCTGTGGCCTTGGGGCACAAGCGGCAGCGCTCTCGAGGCTCTCGCGGCAGTTTTTCCTGCCGAAAATGCTCGAAAGGTGCTGGGAGGCAGCGGGGACCCTTCCGTGCGGAGCCGGCGGGCGTGCTAAGGTCGCCCGTTGTTTTTTCTTTTGTCAGATACATATGACATAAGGTGGCACGAGCACCACTAGTCTTGGAGGAGCTGCTGGTCACAGAAATCACCCTAACCTCCCTGTAAAATAAAACAATTCTGGAAGAAACTCATTTTCTTTGGAGCATAGGAGGAGAAGTTTGTTTAAAAAATGGGAGAAAAGCTTCACTTTATTGCTAATACTTTCTGGTCAGAAAGTACATTTTATTTCAAAATTCTAAATTCTTAATGTTTGAAAAAAAATGAAATTAAATATTGCATCTAACTAGAATCTCCAATATTATGTTTCACAGTTCCGTTAATAGCAATATTACTGTTAATAGTTATATTTAGGGATTGTCATTTCATTAAACGGAAAAAGAAGAACCTTCCCCAGCCAGAGGGAGTCTATGACCTTTCTCTCTTTTCTCCAGGACCAAAATAAAAGGCACTTGCAGTCAAACCAAGAGACTTCAATATTCTTTTCTGATAGATCTGCTGTATTTGGCGAGTCTCATCTCAGCCAAAAGAAGAAGAAAAGGCTTCAGAAATGACTCGAGTTAAGTGGGAAGCGCTGACATCCTCTGTGGAATGACAAGCCGTTCCAGCAGCGTGACCTTCATCTCGCTGCTCGCACACAAGGAGCACTGAGGAGCAAGGGTAGGCCATGACTCTCCTCGCAGACAAGCAGGAGACTTACTGTGACCTTGTGCATATGGAGCTCAAGGGAACAGCAAGTGCCATGACTGTTAGCTAATTCCTCACTTCTGTGATTCTCTAACTCCTTCAGTAGGAAGGAAAGAACATTTCTTCTGCTATGTTGCTTCATCTGTCCATAAGTTACCGTGTTCTTTAGCTAGAAGGGGAAGTGGAGCCTCAGGCCACCTGCGCTGGCCATTTAGCACACGTGTCCTGGTGGGTAAATAAGAACAAAACCAAAACTTTGTGTGGAAGGCAGTTATGTGAAGGCCTGCTAAGCAGAGACTGGAGAAGATTGTTTTGGGAATAGGGCTGATGTCACGCACAGAAGGGTAAGAACGGATCTTCTATCACGGTTGCTCCAGCTGTAAAAACAAAACTATAATCTGGCAAATGGCGTAGGCAAAATCAACACGTGTTTTAATGGTAAATCTGATCTACTCAGAGTCCCTGACTGTTTCAAGTCCAGACCTTTGGTCTGCGTCAGACTTGTACGAGGGAGCTCGAGAGCCCTTTCGCGTCCTCTCCATTTTACTCACTAGTCTCTCCTGGATGGAGCACTTGAGGGCCAGCCCTTGGTTAGCACGTGTGGAGGGACACCCGCACCCTGGGGGTGCGGATCTAGAGGCCAGTGGGACTGCAACAACTTCTGTCCCTTCTGTCCTGTGGCCCAGCGTCCCAAACCTGCAGATCCTGAACCCTATCGGGTTATACAGATGTCAGGTCTATTTTGCAAACGATAGCTGATAAAATGGATGTTATTATTAAGTCAGGGGGAGGCTGGTGTTCTTCCTCCATCGATCTCCCTGTTTTTCTTTACTCATGAAATTTTGTTTCTCCCTCGGGATCTAGCTAGGATTGATCATGGGTATTTTAGTGGACCAAGAATGAAAGGTTTTAAAGGGAATTCTGAAAAATCATCACATGATCTTCCATTCCTGCAGATCACACAGCCTACACAGGAATAATTGCTGACTGAAAGGATGGTGTTTAACCCTAAAAAGAATAATTTTTCCAACCTTTCTCCCAGACAGGTCTTGGAAAAATTGTACACCCATATAATTATTATTATTCAGTTACAAGATGGATGATTTCTGACTGAAACATTTTTTTCCCTGTACTCCTTTTTACCTTCCAGAACAGACACATTGCAACTAACCACAATTCAGATACTCTCTCCAGTGACCTCTCCTACCATCCCTAATGTCTGAGGTACCAACAAGAATTTGAATCAAGCCAGTGCTTCCAGCTCCTGCTACCTCTGTTGAGGAGCTCTTCTCCTCCCAAGTTTCAGGTTATGAAGCCAAATGCAAGGTTGGCAGCTCACATCTGCATGTCCCCATAGCTCTGTATGTTGTCTGGTCAGATCACATCTTGCAAATATCCTCTGGGTAAATACATAAGCATGCCAAATGTTAATACCAAATATTAGCATACAAATATCCATTCAAACATTCATATATTCTTCTCTGGTTTAAATTTTACACCAGTAATCCTCTTCCTATGGCCATCCCACACAGCAAAGGAAGATTACGGATAGATCCTGTGTAGCACAAAGGCTCCAAAATGTTTGCCTAAAGGTATTAATTACCAGTTATCATTGGGCCTCATTAGGACTTAACACCAAGGACGTCAGCCTGGCTACCTGTTCAGGACATAATAACAGAGCCAGGACTGGCAGGAGTTAATAGAAAACCATCCCGCCTCAGGAGAGATTAAGCAGCACAGTGGGAATAGCAAACCAACTGAATTCACAACCTTTGACTTCTCTATCTGGTGACTCGGTGTGCTGCACATAACGATCATCTTAATTAAAGTGATTATATCAGAAATGTAAATATAATAAATACAGTCCAGAGCCTCACAGAACTCTTATTATCCTTAAAGGGGAAGGATCCAGGAAAACATATAGAGTATCTTCCTTTTGCTTAATATTTAAATCTCTAACAACCAAGGACACCAGAGTAAGATGGAAAGCTCATCTAAATCAGCTAATTTAGTCATACACTGTAGAACTAAAGGCATTTGTTGTATTTGGCAGGACTGTTTTTAAGACTTATGCTACAATCTGCTAGATTTCAATAGGCAATGCCACAATTAATTTTCACATAAACCAGTAAGAAAGAGTAGCTTTTTAAGATGCTGTGCTAATTACAAATTCATACCAGTTTTAGGCTGTTTGTGTAGTCTTCAAAGCACATTACTGATTCCCTCAACAGAAAATTCAAATGTGATGATGAATGGTTGATGCATTAAATCATCTAAAACCAAAGCAACATAAACCAATCTATTCAGAGTGTTGGAAAAACAAGGTCAAAATCTTTGTCCTAGATTGTCTGTTTTCTTAACAGAAATGGTGCAGACTCAGCATATTTTAATACCAAAAATAATCCAATTGCACCACAGTATCTGACTACCTCTTCTGTGCACTATTCATCATTTCCTTTACTTGTACTATATGAGCAGCTGCTTCCAAGCACCCTGTACGCGTTAGGCTGAGTGGGGAGAACATTTAATTATATCACTACAGGCCTAGGGCTTCTCAACTACTACTGAAAAATTTACAGGTTTCCGTTTACCATTCCTTCCTTGGGCTCCCGACTCTGATCCAGTAAACGACGTGCACTGCTGTTTTTAAGGGCTCCGACTGAAGAGCTGTACGTGCAGCCATGAAAAGCAAGCAATTTGTATCCAGATATGAATGAAAAATTAGATTCTCCATGTAAAATGCTTAGATCCCTTTTCATATTTGAATTATTTCTAATTTCTATCAAAAATGTGCATGCATTAACTTTGTCCATTATAATTCTCTTTATAAAGAAATAACACCCCCTCACACAAAACCCAGGAAATATCTGCTGCAATAACTGTAACATCACAGCAAGATCACACCAAGTTAATGGTTTCCAAAGTGTATGGAAAACTTACAGCTCTAGCAGTATTTTCTATAGTAAAAGATGTTGAATAACATTAGAATTGCAAAACAAAGCAATTTGAAGTTTCTCACCTAACCCTCATTAAATCTTCCTTTCTGTATATGTCATACTGTATTATTGCACAATTCTATTTTTGAAATGAGTCATTGCTTCATTCAATATCCTGAAAATATTCTTACTATCAAGGAGAGGAATAAAATAAGATGGTCATTGAATGAGTAGTCATTCGATATTTCATTTACTCTCAGCGTTAAGTATGTGGCCTCAAGTTATTCACCATCTACATGCCTTGCTGAATAGATCTGTATGAACTTTCTCCCTCACAGAAGCGATCACAGCAGAGCTCCGCGCTCACGTGCTGCATTACCTCATGGCCTCGGGTTCCGGCACACACAGAGGTAAGTGGTATTCTCGTCTTCACAGGCCAGCTGGGCAGCTGAGGTACACTGAGGAGGACCTGAAGGCCTCCTCTACAGAGGTGCAGGGACTCCAGACCCAGAAGCTATGTCTGTGCCTGTAGCAAGCCTAGAAATCCCCCCCTCCTTTTTTTTCTTTTTAATTAACTTAATAATTACTGGAATTTTTCAAAGCATATAGGTACAAGGGCATCTCAGCTAAAGAAATTTTAAGCAGGCACAACTCTATTTTCTCTGTTCCCACGCATGTCTTTTGTTTTCCTCAAAATGTCTGAACGATTTATAATCAGAAAATAAACTCCACGGGGAGTTCCTTACTAGGAAACTTATCTTCTTTCTGCATACCCACTCTTATTCCTGACGGCAAGAACTCTGTCACTCTGCAACATGTAACTACCTGAGTTCATCATAATCATTCCTGTTGACATGGTCCATAGCGTCTGCAAGAAGTTTTGAAAAGGAAAGCAGCAAGAAAGAGGGAGCCTGGCATAAATTTTAACAGGCTGCCAGCACAAGAAGCAAGCACATCTGGTGATCTGAGCTGCTGAGTGGAAGGTCTTCACTGAGCTGTTTCCTGTCCTACCTGTAAATGTAGGGATTGCCTGGGAATCTCTCAGTTCATAGGAGAGAGTAGGATTTTGAACCAACAGAGACAGAACGCATTTTTTTTCCTGACCGTGACACAGTCTGTTTGGAATCTGAACACAGATATCCACGGTGGTACTGAAAATATATCACATGTTTTGCCATTAGTTGTGTGTAGGAAAAATTCATTATCAAGGTGACACACACACTGTGGTTTTGGAAGCATATAAGCTAGATACGAGGACTGCCATATCTGTCTGAGATGAAGAACAAGGATAACGAAAGCCAAGTCTAGAAAATCCTATTCTGGGGTTTACACTTCAAAGTTGGCATTTGGTTTTTACAGATTTATGTAAATATTTTGTGGCTATGAAAGTGGCTGATGAACTAGAACTGCATGTTTGCAATGGATAACAATATTAAGCCTACTGTTCGCTTATTCTGCAGTTTTAAGAATATATTTTCCATTGCGTAGTCACACTGTTTATTGGGAAGCACACCTTATAACTACGTGTTCACAATCTTTTAACCTTTAGACTTCTTCCCCTCTTCCTTCCCCATGCTTGTTTCTCCAGCACACATTGTGCTTTCCTTGGATCTCCTGGTCAGGCAGATAAGCGAGAACATCACCCCACACCAACCGTGTTCCAAATGTTTGTTTTCCCATACAACCCACCCAGCAGAAAGGTGAGTCGTCCGCAAAAAGATGCACAATGGTTAAAAGTAGCTTTCATGTTTTCTGTAGGATAAAAACTGAACCCCAAATTGAGTGCATACAGCTTGTCTGATTTTTTTTCTCAGCTGTCTGTGCAAGTTCAAGCTGTAAGTTCAAGAAAGAATTATCCAGTTTGAAGCTGACAGTGTTAGATTTGTGTAGGTACTGTCTTGCACTGAGGCTTTCTAGCATACTTGTTCAGACTCTTCCAGATACAAATATAAAATGAGTGTTACGTGCAGGCACTACCAAGGTCAGGATGTCTCTGAGCTTTTTCTTATTCAATATGTGCACCCATATGTGTTTCTATTTACTTGCCTTTGGAACAGACCAGGGTGGAAGCATATGCCCTAAATCCTTTACACCAAATTAATACTCCCACCATAAAGCAAACTGCCTGGTGCATTTCAGTCATACCTTTACCCTTCCGTTGAGTGTCAGTGTTGTGTAGCTGGACAAGTCACTGACTTGGCATATTTTGCTACAATGTGCTTATTTATTTAAGCTAAGAACCGGAAGCGGAATGGACATAAAATCTCAAAAGGTAAACATGAATTCCTGGTTCCCAGGCAGAGCCCTGCTAGGAGAATTGACTTGTCGAAGCTATTTCATTTCCCTGGTGATCATCTTCTTTCCTCCCAAAATCTCTGTGAAAAAAAGAAATAATATCTAACATCATTTAGTTATTGAAGGAACTATCTTTGTTGGGCCATTTTTGTAGGTTTCAATTTTCAGAACCATTCCTAGGCAAGTGTTTTTGTATCTCTAACATTACAAAACGTTTCCTGCTCTCTAGTCATAAATCCCTGCTGTATTTTAAGAGTGCTATATCTCATTCTACTTTTCATATATGAGAAAATATTTTTTGGCTTCTTCTTGGAGCAATTCATTACATATCTGAAGACTGGTAGAGTGTCTCTCATGGATCTTTATACTAAGTTGCTCTTTCAGTCTTTTCTTCTAGGTGATTTTTCTGAAATCTTTGACTGTTCTCTATGCTACCATTCATTTTATTATTTCTTGACACACTATACATAAATCTTGACCAGGAACCACTGAGCTAAGGACTTCAGCATATAATGAGATAAAGTAGGCATGTTTTCAGTGTAACAAGGTTACATTTTTAAAGATGATCCTACCAGCTGAACCCTCTGGAAAACTACAAAAGCAAATACTGACGTATAGGTAGACCCAGAGCCTAAGCTGTAGCGTAGCTCTTACATTACCTACATTTTTCTTCTCATTTTTTCTGTCAGTCATTGTTAGGGTCCTGCTCCCAAGTTTTCTATACCAGTCTTCAAAGATTTGGTGAGTGATTTGGTGAGTGAGGTATTTCAGTGGATTATTTTGGATAAAGTGCTGATTCCTCCTTGTCTCAGGTTAGCAGTTCAATTCCAGTTCAGCCAGTACACACACACACGCACACACACACACAAAAAAAAGTTGTTTCAATTCAGGGGATTTTGGCAAGCTGACTGCAGGATCCCAGCCTCATGTCATGTGATTTTGTTATGACAACTATGACCCAAGTTGGAATTTTTAAAGAGTGAAGATTGAATTTGGTAAGGAGAGTGATCACCCTCAACTTCCTGAATCCCTTCAAAAGAGGCAGAAGAAGCAATGATGAAAAAACTGCAAGTGTAGTTATTCAGTCACTAAAATTGTCAGGGCAAGACAGAAAGGAAAGAGCAAGTGTGAACCCGTGAACTAGTCATCCCTGTTTTCCTACAGATTTGTGTCTCTTGATTGGATGTTCTGATCCATAAAGCTTTCTCCAAAATTGGAGCATTTCTGTTAATGAACAAAATGCATATTAATATTTACATATTAATATACATATGTTGTATAGATTATCTATATATATCAAAATACCACTCTCTATCTCTATCTATACCAATAAAAGGAGTAAACTGATCACTTGCTTTTGCTCTTGTCATCCTCCTCTCCCCTCTAAAGAGGGTTGAGTTCACCATTTTTTTCTGATGTCGTCTCAAGTCTTTCCCATCTACTTGGCTGCCTATTTTCAAGAAAATACGGGAATCCATGCCTTGAAGACTATCAAATTTAATTGAATTTCAGAACAGTTGAGGAAAAAATATATGAAGCTTTTGGTTTCTCCTCGCTTCCTCTCTCTTTTTTGTATATATGCCATAGCAAAGCAAGTAAAGTAAGCCGCAGAATTCCTTTGACTTCCTGACTAGTTGATCTCCATGTTGATATGCCTTTTTCTTTCAGAATTACAAAAACTTCATGTAAGTTCCCTCTCTACATTATCTTCTTAGATAACTAAGACCACCCCTTTACTAATCTACTGATTTTACTAAAATGTATTCCAAACTAATTCTTTCCTCTTTTCAAAGACCTGGAATAACCATGTCTGATGTCTGCCTTTACAAGACAATTCATTAGCAGCCTGACCAAAATCTAACTTTATTGTTAGTGAAGATTTTGAAAGACCAGGCTCAGCACATTGTTTTGGTAAATGTAAACCTCTCCCACTCTTATGTACTACTCTTTTTTTTTCAGAACACTATTTCATACTTTGTTTTGCTAAAGGCTATCAAGTTAGTCTGTTTACAAAAAACTAGCATTCTTAGATATGTTCAAAATAAGACAAGTAGTGAGCCTAATATTACATGAGAAACTTTGTAATCTGGGACTAATGTTAAAGTAGGATTAAGAATCCAGCATTTAATGTAGCTCGATGATCTTGTAGAAGCAATTTGTCAGGGCTGGGTGCAGCTGATCATGTTGCTTATTTTTAGAATAGCTCAAGAAAATCCTTTTATACATTAAAGGGGTGATGGAGTAAGAGTCTGACTTTTACCTCACCTACTAGACACATTGTGCTTATAATTGCTACAGAAACACACAAAGAGATTTATAGGGTAAAGTCAAAAATGACATGAAATAAGTAACTTCATAAATAAACCAGTGGTTGAGTAGCTGAGTAGCATCTGGATATCAAAAATAGGTATCAGTCAGCTCTAGATCAGACAGAAGTATCCTGATGTTGCCCCCTGCAATCTTAGGCTATATTACTAAATCAAGTAATTTAAAAATCCTGTTTTAATGAAGAAAATACTGTTCTCTCTTTTTATTTTGCAGATTCATCTATGCAGTGAGAATGTTTATTAATTCATACTATTTTTTCTTTGAAAATATCACACAATAATTGGTGCTAGCTTTTCCAAGAAGTAGAAAACATTTCTTAAAAAAGTCCACAGAGAGTTAATGAAGTACAATCTTACAAATGGTTTTGACTTCTTAGTTGATTTTTAATCTGTTAGTCACCTAGTTCAGTGAACTCACCTACTTTATGGGCATATAACCTATGCATCTGGCTTGCTGATACATGATCTAAGCTTGATTTATGATTCTAGTTCACTTCCTCCCAGCTAAAATTGCCATTGATTCATTAAAAAATGTCTTGATCTATGCTGATGCTGTTGAAGTCACACCGTGTATATTTTTATAAACATTTCCCCTGGTAGCTTAAAAGCAATAGGCTTTTCCTCTGCTGAAAGGTTAGTGGCATGGTACCATCAGCACATATATTAAAACATCTCCAGGATTCTGTCTGTCAGAAATGTGAAATAGTCTTTTTGGAGAAAACTATGCTTTACTAGAACTAATATTAATTTATTGGAACTTCAATCAGACTTCCATCATAAATATTGGACCTAGGAGTGAGAATCCTGTGGGACTACTCTCAGTCAAACAGACTCAGAGCTAAACTGCCTACCCTTACAGTACATCTGGCTTGTGGTCTATCGGACTTTCCATCCTTGGCTGGTTAAAATCTCACTATTACAAAAGAACCCTCCTTATCTGCAACTTTTTCATTTCACATTTGGGTTTTTTTCAGTTCTCATTTGGTCAACACTTTCAGAGTCGACTGGCATCTTAGTTCCCATCTGTAGCAAGTGGCTTTGGTGGGTTAGGGGAAATGTACTCAAAAGAGTCAGTTTTACCATGAGACATACGGCTGATCGCTACTTTTGTTTTCTAGAGCTGTCTAGAGCAAGAACAAAATGTTTTGCAAATGCAAGAGGGCTTTTTTTTCCCTCCTTGTGCATTTTTCTCCCTGTATGTGTATGTGATTGACAAAATATTTTAATTTCTTCTGGTAGCAAGCATCACACAAGAATCCTGCTACCTCTCGCAGGAGACGTAGCCACTTTCTTTTCAGACTTCCCACAACGGTATCTTGGCAATCTCTCTGCTTACTTCAGCCTGTCTGCCGAGCAACACAGTTATGTCTTTCTTTTAGACAAACCTAATTCAGGAAGGTCTGATATATTTAGCTGAAGTGCAAAACTCCCGTATGGGTTGTTCCCATCTATCATTTTTCACAGTGATAGGCATCCTCTCGGTGTTTACAGAATGCAGAACTTGCAGGCAGGTTTTTTGGCAGTGATTATTGGGCATTTCAGAAGTCACACATAACACAAGCTGTACTCACTCATGTAGTCCAGCTACGGCAAATACTATGAAAATTACCTTTGGACTTGGATGTTGGGTCAGTGATGCTTTTGCCAGATAATTTTTGGAACTAAAGAATAATAGTTCAAAACATAAGCGTAACCCATGTGGTTATTAAACTCAAAATAAACTAAGGGGAAAGGAAAGTTTAACTTTTGGGTTGTTTTTCCTGCTTGAAAATCAGTATCTTGGCCTGCTCTAGAGGCTCATCTCTGAACCAACCCCAATTTTAACAATTTGGCGGTCTCAGGAGGCATGCCCGGTTACTGAGGATTTCAAATTCTAAAAAAACTATCGGGGATTAACCAGCCACGACCCTTAAATTTCTAATCATAAGCAAAGCAGAAACAGGGCAGGCAACACAAGCTATAAATTCAGAGCAGAGCCGCACTGTCTGCAGGCACGCTAGGCCGAGTCAGCTAGAAACAAAATGTAAACTTGTTTACTGCCTTTCAGAAATTGATACCAATAAGCAAGTCAGAAGCAGGTGTGCTCCTTTCCTGTGGCTTTTTAGGCAAAGAACACAGGGCTATTTTTTTTCCAAATAGGATCTATTTTTTGCTTCTCTTTCACACAATAAAAATTAAGGTTTTCATTGTCTAAGAAGACTTTGGCTAAGAAGCAGCATTTCTCTGACTTCTGTTTTTCTTTTTTTTTTTGTTGTTTTGTTTTTTGTAGTACTTGAAGATTCACATAACTAAAAATTGAAATATTTCTGTTGACCCTGGCAAGTTTCGTACCTTGCTGGAGCTGTTCATGTCCTGCAGGGAAGCAGGTCATGACCAAGGGCAGGCCCTGAGTGCTGCAAGATGCCAACTTTGAGGTATCCCTGCAAACTTTGATGACATGCAGGAGAGGGATTAGTTTTCCTCTGTGATTTTATGGATCACCCTTTCACACACCCCTCCACCTTTTTGTTGCAGACTTCCTGGCTCCACCCAACCCTTAAATAAAGAGAGGACAGACGAGAAGGCAAATTAGAGCTGGTGAAAACCAGTTTTTCTCATTCCACCGCGATACGCACGCTCATCAAGGGCCTCGCACGGCCGAGTAGGCGGACAGCAGCCTCGAACCCAGGCTCTCCAGCGCGCTCGCGCTGCCGCGGCCGGGCGAGGGGCGCGCGGGTCAGTGGTA
>JAWLRI010000448.1:7136387-7225673 GCA_034781795.1 Crypturellus tataupa
TTGTTAGGGGTGAAGTTGGGCTCTTGCTTAGCTCTTGCTTAGGTTTTAATTAGTGTTAATTTTTAGAGAAGCCCAATTCACCCCCCCCCCCTCTTGGGCATCGTGATCCTTTCACCGGGGACGAGCGCGGCGGGGGCGGCCGAGCCAGGCCGGGGCTTTACCCTAAGGGCAAGCGAGCGCTGCCCCCGCCCGGGGCCTCGGCGGCCCGGCCTGGCCGTTGGGAACGGCCGTTGGGAAGGGAAGGGCCGTGGGGCTCGTGTCCCCCGGCGAGCGCGGCCGCTGGGAAGGGCTGGGACAGCGCTGTGTTGGGGGCTCTGTAGACGCACCGACATATAGACAGAGCCACGCATCTGCGTACCCACGTATAGACGTTAGCTCCAGCAGCAACGCCGCAAATGCTGAGGAAAACTGCGCTGAAGACGTGGGGAGCACGAGGCTGTGGCTCGTGCTGAGGTCGCTCCCTTGAAGTTTCTATCCAAACTCCCAGTATTTCCAAGTTTGTTCTGCAGAAACGCTTGCCCTCTCCTCCGTCTTTCTGCTCTCGGGCCCGTCTCTGCCCACGGCGCAACCATGTCGTGCGGTAAGCAGAAGGTTTACGGGCGGCGCGTGGCTCCGTGTTCTCCCCCTGCAGCCTGGGTACGGTGACGTTCTCAAGGTTGTCCTGCAGTTTCCCGAGACTTTGTGAGTGGGCAGGTGGGAGAGGAAGAGCTGGAGCAGTTTCACCAAAGCCCTGATAACTTCTGGTTTTGAACCGGGGCTTTCTGGAGTGCTTAGGAAAAGAAAACGTCCCAAAATAGGACCATTTGATGTCCCATTCTGGCAGGCGTAAGGAACATTCTCTTTGCCTCCTGGGAAACTGTACCATCCCACTTTTGCTGAGAAATGGAACCTGCATGCAGTAGAATATACTTTATCTAAAATGACTTTTAAATAACCCTTATGTAACACTGAAATGCTTAAAACCATCTGATTGAGCAGCATAATTACAAATCCTTACTTTTGCAGAAGTGACTTGCACATCTTCAGTAGCTAATTACTGCAAGCATTAATAATTAACTGAATCTTAAAATGGTTACTAGCCAAATTAGTAAAGAATTATATGGCAGAAGACACCCTCGTCTCCATTGCTTTCAACAGAGCTCACCAAGATCATGGAATCACAGAATCATAGAATCATTAAGGTTGGAAGGGACCTTTAGAGATCATCTAGTCCAACACACACACAGGGTCACCTAGAGCATGAAAAATTCTTTTTCTGTTATATAAATGTATAAAGACAATCAGACTAGTTCTGCAGGAAGTTGATCATAGATTTAGGTGCTTCAGTTTGGGCACGAGATTTCACAACACACAGGTAAAAATATTACTGGCAAAGCACTGCAGATATTAGTTTCTTTTAAGGAGGATTGTCATGAGTCACACTTTGGGGAAATCAGCATTTAAATATTACAATGACAGTATGCAAACACTGTCTGGGAAATGCAGTGGTGACTTGACTCTGAAAACTGAGTGGCCACTGGCTGTTAAGAACAGAAGCTCAACTGGAGTAAGAGCTCTCCAATGTAATGATAAACTCGTGCATATAGGAGCATAGCATTTCTCTAAAAATAGCTAGGACTTTTCTCCATGCTTCCTGTTAGCTTACTCAGTTCACAGGAAGGGAAAATGAGTGTGTGTTTTCTGTTTACATAGCTCTTAATAGAGGCTGTGTTTAAAGTATCTGAAGCTTAAGGTACTGCAATATCAACCTTGCTCTAAAACCAGTGGAGAATATCAGTTCAAACTAATTTCTCGAGGAGGACCTAATCATTCCCTGCTGTTCTGATTTTTGATCTTAGTGTAGGACTGTTTTCCCTAAAGGAAATTCGGGAACAGAGAGAATTGCTCCAGCAACCTACAGCCAGTGCCGGATGTGGTATTTCTTAAGCATCCTCATCCTAGGCAAATCAGGGATGCCGGTTGGTAATGGAATGGAAAATGGCCAGGGGATCTTAAGGAGGAAAACGGGCTTTAAAGAGCCTGTTTTGAGCTGTTTGAGTCTGAGCTGTTCTGGCAATAGGCACCCAGCTCTGGCTGTGCTCTTTCTGGGGCTGTGCAGCACCTACGCGTGCCGTGGTTCGGATCTGAACCTCCTTTGCCTGGGAGAGGTGTCTTCTCCCTGCTACAGACCCCAAAGCAAAGCAAACTGGCTTGGCAGAAAGGTGGTGGGTGGCATTGATCAAATAACCCCATATTTTTGGGGTCAGTCAAAGCTCTGAAATGATCTTCTAGTGAATTTTGAGTTCTTCCATGTAGACATCATTTTTGCATGGTTTGTAGCAAGACTCACACACAGGACACGTGCGTAACAAATTATTTTACTTCTTCCTTAAAACACAGAGAGAACAAGTCAGACTGCAAAGAAAAGCTGCATGCTTTAATGCTTGTGGTAAGCTGGTCAGCTGTGCTGGTTTCTCTTCTAATATGACCTGAAAACACAGCATGTGATGGGAACTTTCTCTTCTCAGTTGTGGGTCAGTAACTCTTTCAACATAACACAGAACACTATCTTTTAAATTGCCTGAGCAATTAAAGGTTTTTTTAAAAAAACAAGCAGAAATATGCAGCTTTTTTTTTTCCCTCCCCTCTCTTTTAGTGGTTGGAAACAAGCTATGGAAGACCTGTTTCTACTACACATGTATTTAATGGCTAAACCTAGTTTAAAAGCTGCTCAGGGAACTCTGGAGAGCTGGGCGTTTGTTAATTATGCCTTACTAATGTGCCTAGATTTTTTCCTGCTCTTTCTGAAATGAGTTTGGTTTAATTATAGTCCACAAAAAGATAGATATGTGTGATTATGTGCCATTAAATACATTGAGAGGTTGTTTTACGTTCTTAATAACCCATTAGATATATGTGGTTTTCTAATGGTAAAGTAACACAAATATTTCTTAGCCTTGTTTATCCTTCTGCAACTTCTGCATCGTCTGTAACTTTGCCTCAACAGAGAGACTCTTAGGACCTACAGGTCGTTGTGTCGCACGGGAGGCCGTTGAATTCCCTGCGAGAGGCTGCATGGGAGGCTTCATAACTTAGTTTTACTCCCCGTTCTGGTCCTGGGCACAGAGTGACTGCAGAGACTGGTGGTAGCTGATATACCCATATTGTGCACATGCAGGAGGGACAGCCTGGGCGGTGAGCTAGCCCACAGAGATACTCCGGGCAAACTGCTTCCCATTCCGGAGCCAGTGCTCTGCAGTGCAGAGTTTTGGAAGCTACAAGTAGAGGCTGTTTCTGTATGATGGCTGCCAGGGCCTGGCTTCATGTGAGCCATCCCACTGTGCAGCCCAGAGTTGGCACCAATCCAGCTTCTATGGGTATGTCCCAGATATGAACTACTGATTTATGTGTCCACGAGCTAAGCATCCTGTAAAGGGATTTCTAACTCTTAAATAATCATTTGAGCCACATATTTCTGCTTTGCACTTTTATGTAACATGAGTAGTATTTTTAGTTGGAGAAATAAGAAGTTATGCTTCAATGAACAGGTTTCTTGTGAAAAAATACTGAGCTATACAAGTTCTGTTAGCATGAAGCTCTGCTCCATCTTCCACTAAGACGAACTCTCTTAAGGTTTCAAAGATGTCTAAAATTCCTGTGTAGTATTTCACGAATTAGATATACCTGAAACTAAGGATTGGGGAGGAATAGGCTTGTAGGCCCATGGCATATTATGGCACTTCACAAAACTGAAAACAATTTGGTCAGAACCTCAGCTGTACAATACAGAACAGAGCAGGCTTCTTGTGTGGCTGTTGTAAACACAGCTTGTCTCCAAGGCGGTTGTTAGTGTGTTATTTTCTGAATCATCTGTGGAAGTGACAAGGTGGACAAGGCAAGAGATGACATGTAAACTCATCTGTCACTGTTAGACCACAAAAATGTCAAGAATTTACAACTGCAGCTCAGCACAAGAAATTACAACAGCCCATCCAACTATACAGAAATTCTGCTAGTTCCTTCAGTCTGTAGGACTGTAGAAATAGCTAATAATTTAGCAAACCCCAAATTGTTAAATCATCAGAAAATGTTCTCACTCCCAAATCTTGCAGGCAGTGACAGTAACAGGAGTAGCTTATTCCAGAGACAAGTATCCTAGAACCAAAAGAGCTTTTGGGAGAACCAGGGCTACAGCACTGAACCTTTGGGTTTTTACTCAGTTCTCTGGTTTCAGTGTGATAACAGCTTTTCCTACAGGGCCACATAGACTAATGTGACTTCCTTCAGTTTGTACAAGCTCCTTTTTCAATAAAGGAAAAAACAATACTCAAGAGTATGCATGCGTGCACATTTTTTTCATGCTGCTGCCTGCAAGGGTGTCTGCATGACTTAGTGGTGGTGACACACAGATCCAGTCCTGGAAAGACATGTGCTGCATCATGCTAGCACACCACTGATTCCCAAGTGAGCTGGCTTTTCTCTTTCAGCTTGAGCATGCAGGAATAGAGGGTTTTGGCTGTGGGGAAATGAGGCTGATTGATTTCTTGGGTTTTTTGTTTGATTGTTTCTCTTGATAGAGTGGTAGTTTCCACACTAATGCTGTGTGACCACAAAATATGGTTTGGGAGGTTCTCGTTTTTCTCCAGGGAAAACATTGCTAAAGCAGCCTGCTCCACCTTTAGAGCACCTCTTAGACACATTCCAGCAGCCATCCATCTCCAGAATGGTTTTTTTTTGTGTGTGTGTGTGTGTAACTAGGCAGGTATAAAATCCCTTTCAGTTGCCAAATATGAGAAAGTATTCAATCCTTGTGTATATGCCAAGAGATGGAATTCCTAAAGGGAGCTTCCTTTACAAATGCACTTTAGACATAGCAGACCTGAGCCTGTATGACTAGTAAACAATTTGGCCATTAATTTTTTTTTTTTTTTTTGCTTTGTTTGGTTGCTTTCAAAGCAAAAGACTTTATCAGACAATCAAGGTGCTCAAAAACTCGCTAGTGGGGACACTACCTGCAGTCCTCTCATGAAAGCAGAAAGCCTTTTCTGCTTGTGCTTGAAACTTTTTTTGGCTCTGCAAAAGCTTCATGCAAACACTTAACCATAGTGCAAAATAGATGAAAAATACTACTCTTTCATGTGGTACCACTTCACATTTGCTCTCCATGAGCATAACAGGTTGCACAAATAGCATGAGGCTCTTACAGGCTGCACTTCCCCCTGACCTCAGCAGTCAGGACTCCATCTCATGCAGAAGAGCAGAATGGCCTCTCCCTCCCTCTCGAGCTCTGCAGGCAGCAAAGCTTTTGTGACACTGGGACCTCTCAGTGCCCTCGTGGTTCTGTCTGTCTCGTGCCTGCATCACCAGGGATTTGACTCGATCTCTAGACAAATTGCTGAGGAAACTTGATTATGGGCTAATTGCAGCAAGTAGAAATCAGTGAGCTAGCTAAGCAGAGACCAGGAGAATAGAGTATAAGCTGAATAGGTTTTATTTGGAAAGTACTTCACAGTAGTACTTGCTCTATGTTTAAGGCTTAATCACTATGAACTATTGTAGGACGGAACAGCCAGAGAGAGCTGAAAGACGTGGTTGTCCTGCTCAGAATTGCTTTCAGTCAGATTTGCAAGTCTTGACAGTAGAGTCTTGTAACTAGCAGCAGCTTGGTGCTAAGTGAAGATAGGACCAGAAATCATCCTGTGGGTTGTATTCTTTAAAAAAGTCCAAAGCCCACAAAAAAAGTTGTGCATATTCCATTCATTATTCTTATCTACTTCTCTCAAACTTTTTTCTTAGGAATTTTTTTTCTACTTGTGGAGTGAAGAAAGAGGAGAGATGCTAGTGAAAGCAGCTGTGCTGTTGGCCTGTGCTCTGGGCATCAGTGCGTTACCGCTGGAAGAACCTGAAGACGGAGGCAAGCACTGGGTGGTGATTGTTGCAGGTTCAAATGGCTGGTACAACTACCGGCACCAGGTAAGTTTTGCCTGCTAATGGCAAGCACGCTCCAAAAAGCTCCTGACCTGAGACTCAGAAGGTGATAGCGGCTGCCTAGACTAGTTAAGCTCTTCTGTCATTCGGGCTTGCACATACTAGTATAGTAATCAAAAAGAACCAGCGATAAGACTGAAGGAAATCCCAGTCCTCTCTGTCATTTTCACTCCAAGAATTCCCCTCATCTTCAATCCTTTTTTTTTTTACCACCTTGTTCAGTCTTTCTTCCCTTGAAAGCTGTTATTAGCAATAGAATAGTAGTATTCTTGCTTTAGTCACACTTCTGAGATGAGGAGAGCCTTATAATTTTAGCTTGATATACTATTACTAAGCCAGAGGCCTGGCCACAACTTTCAGATGGCTAAGTGGTGTTCTACCTACTTACTTTCTTCTTGTTTTCCGTATTTTATGAAAAAATGTCCCTCTTTTTCTGCAGTGTAAGGACTTAGCTAATACTGCAAGACCACAGTGTATTCTTGTAGGTGGGGGATATTGGGAAGGGGTTCTTTCTAACTTGAATCATCTTATTCTCTTGGACAGCAAGGTCCTAGAGCTGGGTTGCCAACAAAAAAAAAAAAAAAAAAAAAAAAAAAAAAAAGCAGGAATCTGAGTGAATGTCAGAAAGAGCAAGAAAGGGAACAGGAACTGAGCCTGACACTGCTGTCCAGGGCAGTGTGTGGAATTATGGCCTCAGGGTGAGTGTCAGGATGGACCGGATTAAATCCAAGTGACTTAACTCTGATTAAGCTCAAGACTTAAAATCAGAAGTCAGGAGACTTCAGCAGTTTTTCCCTTTGGGGAAGCCTTGAGCAATCCCTTAAAAAGGTTAATCTATATTTAAATATAGTCTTTGCTCTAAATTTGGCACTACCTCTTGCTTTCCTGGAGAACACATTCCATTTACTTCTTGTTTTATAATATATACAAATGTGTATTTCTCAATGTTAGAAAAATATTTTGCTAGACTGTTAATAGTTAAGATGCACTTGAACAGAGATTGAAACACTAGTATACAAAACTAGCATTTTTAAATTAAATTATATTATATTGAATGTGCTGGGTACATATACCAAACTGATTTGCTGAACTCTGAAACTTATTAAGTATTTACTGTTCTTAATGTGACTTCCTGTAAGATCTAGGGAGACCTCATCCAGGGTATTTCTGTTTATTGAGAAAAAAATAAGATGTCTCTGTGTAGGCTGGGTTTTATGTTTATGCCAGCTTAAAACAGAGTGAACCAGGCTGACAAACTTGTTGCCTCTGAGGAGCCTGGCAAAGCCTAATCTAATACTTTGACAAACTGGTTTTGGAATTCTGCAATCTCCTTACGCTGCAGTTTTCATTTGATAAGCCTATTTAGAATATTATTTCTATACTATTTCAAAATATATCTAAAAATGTGTTTTTAAAATAGAAATCTGTCTTCTTGGAGTAGAGCAAATAATTATAAAAATGCTAATGTTGTACTTTACTACTGCCTACCTTGAAGTGTCTAATTATTCTGAGTTGTGCCTTGATGTTTCTATTGCTGTATAACCAGTCTCACTAGCTCCCTTCCGCTCAAGGAGGAGTTAATAGGTCAACATTTATTCCTTAAATAAAATTATGTGTTTTAAGGTGTTGCTCAGCAGATTGCCTCTTCCACAGTTGCCCAGGCATACAACTTTTAGCCTTTCTGCCTGTGGACTTTCAATGGCAAATATATCTGCCAGATATATGTGGAGTTAAGAAGAAAAAATGTGCAGTTATGTATTTGTTCCTTCAGTAATAAACCTTTTGAACGTATCAGAACTTCACAGAATCAAATTAATTTTAAATTCAGTCATGCTTTGCTGACAGCTACTTCAAGATCAGAAAAATTAGAACAGCCTTTCTTTAATCATCTTCCTTTTTGGAAATAACATCAGCTAACACTGAAGAAGATCTGCAGTGGTGGATTATTCCAACTTTTGATACTAGAAGTAACTTTAGCTTCCACTTCTTGCTTCAGGTATAGTATTAACAGAAGAAAATAAGATTAGAATGCTAAGAATTCTATCAAAGTTATGAAATCCGCACCAGCAAACAGCAGACTGTATGAAGGATCCTTAAGAGTGGAACTGAGCTCTTATTTATCCATCCTAGGCAAGAGATTGTGCCTCTAATTGATTCCCAACAGAATTGATTCCCAAAGGGTGCAGCACGTTAGCAGCTGGCGCTATCTCGTCTAGTTGCCCTTTGGGGCAACCTTAAGGGGTTGGCAGGGTGGGTGCTCTGGGTGCTGGGCGTACATGCTGTGAGGCAGATCCAGAAGCTAGACATGGAAGATCTACTGCTGCCTCATATAATCACAAAAAAAAAGGTCTCAAATATATAATTTGGGAAAAACTATCCCAGCAAAAACAGTTGAACAATGGGGCTGACTTTTCTTGGAAGAGAGAAGTACAGAGACCTTATGAGCTATACAGACTGATCACCATGTCCGAGTATTCTCTGCTTTCCAGCTGTGGAAAGCAGAGCCCTGCGAGTCCTTAAATGACTTGTCTAAGTCATGTGCAACAGGAACAAAAATAGAGTTTGGATTTCCAGTTCTGCGCTTTGACTATCATGAAACATTTGGTAGTGAGCGTACAGAGACACTTCATGCTAGTTTTCCGTAGAGTAATACTTGTAACTGGAAGCACAGACTTCCAGAGAGCTTGTAAGCAGTGCTCCAGAATTGCAGATTTGTGTAATTCTTTGTTGCTGCTTTCCAAGGGAGAAAATGGAGAAGAAAATACCTTTCATAATAAGTCAATTTCTTCCTGCCATTGCCTTTCTTCTTGAGAACTTCTCTATGCTAGTCTGCCTACAAATTAATGAGATGTGAATCTTCCTGCAAGCAGTGATTACCGGTGTGCGTATTTTATTGCCAGGCTTGATGTTATTCCCTTAAATCAGCTAAGCAAGCCTAATCTCCCTTTACATTTTGAGAACTTGGCTGATACTTTCCTGGATTTCTGCTGTCCAGTTCATCTGTGCAGGGCATACTTCATACAGATATGTTGCATGCTTGTATTAAATATTTTGTGAGCTCTGTTTTACATGGTGCCTGCACATGACAGATAACTATTGTGGAAGGCAAAAGAGTTTGTGTTAACATGCCAGCAGGACGTGTTCTTCTGATTAAGCAATCATAAAAGGGTGGAAGATAAAGTAATCTCAATATGCAACAAAAATATCTTTGGTTTTATATATAAAGAATTGTGGAGAAATTAGTCCATTTTACAGGTCCCCATGAGCAGTGAGTTTGATCCTTTAACTGCAAGGAATCTGAAACTCCTTCTAGAGTTGTAACTCAGCTGTCAGTGGTCTGAATTCACTATCAGTGGTGCAAACCTCAAGCATAGACAAGATAAAGAAAAACCACTGTTTGCACTTATCTGCACTTAAGATTCATACTTTGCAGATGCTCAGTTCCTGTTTGATGGCTGAATTGGGACTGTTTCCAAATCAAGATGTCTTTAGACTAATCTCAACAAGTCGACTAACAAATTCAAAAATTTTTAATAGCATACAGTTTAAAGGCTTATTCTTAGTGCAGAGTTTGTGAAAATGTTGACCTCTTTTGGGCTGCATAGTCCTGTATTGCCCCATTTTTGGTTCCACTTAGTTCTTGAGTACACCCTCATTTTAGTGTTTTTAGAGTTGCATGAGCTGTGGGAGGACTAGAGTCACAATTATTGATACTTCTGTCCAGATCTCCTATACTATTCCAGAACTCCTCTCTAGGCCCTGAAGGAGCAGAGAGGGTCTGCCCATAGGAGAGTGGTTCAGCTGTCTCCTCTGCAAAGAGCCATATAATACATCTTCAGAAAACTAAGTGAAATAAGTGAGCAAATTAAACACTGCATGTTGCTGGCAGATTCAGAGAATAAGAGTAGCCAGTTAATTATTCCAGAGAAACAGGACATACATGTTTCTGCCTCTCCTGGCAGATGGCTGCACCAGCTACCTCGTATCTACAGGAGTTCTCACAAGCAGGTCAGAAAGACAGACCAGTACTCTCAGCATACTCCAACAGACACACATGAACCTAGCTGATAAAAAGCCTGCTCTGAAATGCAGGGTCTTGCTAAAGGTGAAGTTAATACTTGAAGGGAAAAACAGCCGATAAAAGCTAGGAAGATGAAAATGCTGAAAATAAATACATTTGCATTTGCATACCTGAGTCATCTTTCAGTTGTTGTTTCTAGTCATAAACTTCGAAAGCAAGCTGTATGGGCCAGGGATTGTATTTCTTCTGGTTTGAGGCAATACGACATGTAACAGTTTTAGTCCAGAATGGTGCTTTTAAGTTCCCCAGTCTCTCAGGTGACAGACATGAGATGTCTTAGCAACTGGGCTTCCATTTACCATGCTTACAAAATTATAACTGAAGATATTAGGAAACCTTTTCTGAGTTACACAGCTACATAAATTGGTGCATATTTAAGGAAAGAAGTGAAACAATTGAAATGAAACAACGAATCAGCTCAGCTCTGAGCCGAACAGCTTCTAGAAGTGGCTGCCAAGACTTAACAGGTTTCCCATACCATGCCTGTACCTTAGACCTTGTCCTTTTTTAGGGCACAGCACTTCATTATTCCTGTAGCAGGAGCAATGCCACTTTATAATGAAGCTGACAGTTCATGACACATGCTTTTTAGACATGAGCCTGGCCATCATAAGACCACAATTTCAAAGAAGCCTCAAGCTTTTTCCTTTAGGAAGTGTTTATGCATGCATGTATCATAAGACAACTTGATTTTCCCAGAAAAAAAAAAAAAGAAAAGCCAAAAAAGACGGAGAAACCTGGGGTAATCTGCCTGAAAACTGTGTCACTTCTTAAATTAATAATCAGAACTATGAGGGAGAGGAATCACAATTTCCTTTTTTTTTTCCTTTTAGATTTTTTCCCCACACATTCATGGACACAAAATGTCCATCCCAAGAAAACTTGGGGAAATCCACCTCTGATCTCTGTGCTTTCAAGATCATGGAGTTAATCATGAGCAAATTTAAGTTACACATTTAGCATAACCTGGGGTTAAAAGGTCTGAACCTTCCCATTAGCACTTTCCTCTGCTGACCTGAGCTTAGCTGTGCAGAGCAGCTGTACTGCTGTACCTCTCCCTTCTTCTAATACCTACCTCCATTTAACAGTGATACCCACCTTGACTACATGACTTCCAAAGAATGACTTATTTTAGAGACTGTTTTATACAGTGAGTGCTCATAGCATTCATTTCACTTACTGAACTACTAGGAATGATGCCAACAGGAGAACTAGGACAGTGCTGAGTCCCTGGTAGACATAGAAATATAGAAATGCCACAAAGGTTTCTAGTAGAAATGAGGCTCCAAAAGCAATATTTGGTAGACACCTTTAAATTAACAGGAAACGCTAAATTGACATGCACTTGACTGCTTTAGCAGCAGGCTAGGTTTCACACTGGTTTTGTACTTTTTGTCTTCATCCTTGTGCAGTAGGGAACAGGAAGAGTGCCTGACCAACATCAAGAGTGGCTGCTCAGGTCAGGCAGAGCCACCCAAAAACAAGATTTGCTCAGAATTGTCCTAGCTGAAACCAGTGAAGTTTTGGTGCAAAACAATTTTTTTTATCACAACATTAGTGATATCATGCTACCAGTGGGCACAGTTTCCTTCGCAAAACCCCTTAAAATGTTACAAAATATAAAAACCAGACAGGCATAAGCTAGCACACTTTGATGGAAATTTAGTTTATCTGCTTCTGTCTTCGCAAGGGAATCTATTTTGAGATACTTGGAGCCTCTGTCTCTTCAGTTCTTCGCCAAAAGAGCCTATCCTTCAGACAAGTTTCCTTTAGCTCTTGGAGCAGCTGTTATATCATGTAAGCCCCAGATGCCTCCCCCTGCAATCAGGATAAAAAGACATACCCCACTGCAAGCAGTGTGCTAAGTAAAGTAACAGATAGTGAGCACGTCAATCAGTGAATCAGAAGGAAAAGAGGAGGAAACAACAAAAGCTGATAATATGCATTTTAAAAAAATGAAGCAATTTGGGTTACTTATTTGATATTCTATCACTAAAACATGGCTGAACGTTTCCTTTTGCTGCCGGCACATGTCTCAGTTGCTCAGCATAGCAGTGTGCTCTGCCTTGAGGGGATGATCTGCTTGTCCAAAAGAGCAGACATGCTCCGTTTCCTGCTGCTTCTACCCAAATTGTTTCTGAAAATCAAACACATTGGCTAAAAATCTACGCTCTAGTGTTTTATATTACATGCTGATATCTTTATAACTGTCTAGTTTGTACCCTTCAACTTACTGTGGAAGCAGCAGGCATAATGCCCTACAAATATCTGGAGAGCTGTAGGGAGTACAAGCTGTCTGGGAGAGGTGGAAGAGCAGACTTCCGGAGAAGGAAGCAAAACGGCTTTTGTAGGGACAATCTAACTGTAAAGATTACAGTCACACGAAGAGATTTTGCTGTGACAGAGTTCATTAATGGTGAGCGTGCCTTATCCTTCCCAAAATATTGCGCAACTACTGTTTCTTTTCTTAGAACAGCTAAGATTATAAATTACAGGATTTTAGTGTTCTTTCAGTCAGAAGTACAAATTCACCTAAACCAACTACACCAGTGTAAGTCAACCTAAACCAGTTTGATGTAGACATTAGAAAACTCTATAAATATGTCCTCTAAAGGGTGTTTCTCAGCTACAATTGAATTTTGCCTTTGTTAGACCAGATTCCATTAAATCCACACAGCATTTCTAGCATGTGATAGGTTATAGTTCTGGAGATAAATAATGGTTTTTGATAATCCATTACTAATGGATAGACTGGGAGTCTAAGATGGATTTGGGGTGATGGCTATAAGAATGTACCGCTAGAGGTTCATGGTTTACTGTAATATCACTTTAACAAATACTGCTGTGTCTGCACCATAAGAAGTTGGTCTGTAAAGAGGATCTGCTTATTCATGTCCTGTACAAGTCAGGAAAAGGGCTTGAATGGAAATTCTGCAATTGTTTTCCACTGAAATCTGGTGTCATGCCCAAACTTAGTTGTGCAGGCTTGGTGCAGAACTAATTGAAGTTGGTGGAAATCCAACTCTCTCTTCCTCTGCTTGGCACTGTTTGGCTCTGTTAGTGCACAAGATTTCTGAAGTTATTTATTTATTTATTTATTTTAAATGCATGGTAACACTCAAGAAACCTCAGTGTTTTATTGAGCAAGAATTTGAAACAAGTTAATGAGAGAGAGATTTTTTTTCTGCAGTCTCCGTATTATATCCTCCTCTGGATTTTTAGAAGGATATTGAGTTTTTTGGGTTACATTTGTGCAGTTCTGCTCTGCAGCAACCCTCAATCGCTTGTATTTGAAATGAACATACCAGTCTGGAGATTCTTGTGGATGATATCCTGGTGTTAGGCCTGCTGATCTATTTTTCTTTTCTTCTCAGAAAGAAAGTCTCCATTAATTCTGTTAATGAAACTAATCTGCTCCCTTCCAGGCGGATGTGTGCCATGCATACCAGATTGTCCACAGAAATGGCATTCCAGACGAGCAGATCATTGTCATGATGTATGATGACATTGCAGATAGTGACGAGTAAGTGAGGAACGTGCACTCCTGTCAGACTTCACATTTACTACAAATGTGGTCACCAGTCTGTTTTGAGCATATAGTTGTTCTGTCGGAAAGACCTTTAAAACTGCCCATGATATGCATAAGGACACTTTATCCAACAGTGCATTGAGGCTGCTTTGCAACATGCTTATCAGCTTTCTAAACTTTAAGTCAATATCTGGTATCAGTTACAGCACTGAAAACATACACTTCTTTGTAAATTCTTCATTAGTATAAAAATGAGCTCTTGGGCTTAGCAGTTAACAGCGGATAAATAGCCTAAAATCTAAGCATAGAAAAACTCAGTATATGGTTTGTATTTCTTTTTAAAAGGACATTCTCTTGTTTAACTTGCAAAGCATACATGTCCCATTCCTGGCCATTGTCTACATCTGTATCTATTTGTATCACTTTTTTCAGTACAAAATGGTTCAGTTTTATAAGCTTTAATTCTTATGCTACTTGAGCAGAAAATAGCAGACACGCTATCTATCGCAACAAGGGGAGCAGAGGAAGGGGAATTAAGGGCAGCAGGACTGAAAATGGAGAGATGATAGTATCACAGACCATTTTCCTATATCCTCAGCGTATTCTACCTGATCTCAGGCATCATATTTGAAGCCACTGAAAGAGTAAGGACACCTGAGCTCAGCATATGTAACTGACTGTACTGTAAGACCTTTTTATATGTCAAATAGTCCATTTATCCATAATTTCAGGCAAGGTGGATAGTTGATCTATGTGTGATCTATGTGTGTTCATCTATGTGTGACATAACTAATTTTTCATATTTGTCTCATCTGACTTGCAGAAATCCAACAAAAGGCATTGTCATCAACAGACCTAATGGCACAGATGTGTATGCAGGAGTACCCAAGGACTATACAAAGGAGGTAGTAATGAAATATCATTCCTTTGGGAACCCATGGTTCAACAGTAACCAGTGGTCTGAGTAAATCTTTTTAGGTGGTAACTGGCACTCTGTAAAGCACATCCAGATTATTCATACCTGCCTGGTTTGCCCAACCATTGGTAATATAAATAAACACAATAGGTGCTTTGAAATGAAGCAATGGTTACAAAAATAAACTATTACAATGTACTACACCCAAAAGAAAAGGGGAAAAAGTGTTGTGTTTAAAATCAGTTTAACTCAATCTGAAAACAACAACTGTTTAAAACTAAATCTTTTATTACATCAGAACAGTAATCCAATCACTTAGTGATTTCATGATGCAGTATCTGAATCACAAGCAGGTAATACATTACTAATGGATTGAAAGGGAAAGGTTATGCATGCAGCCCTGAAGTTAAGAGATGAGCGATTAGGTTCAGGATTGAAAGTTGTGTAACTGAAGTTAAAATTAACATTTTAAAAATAATTTCTTAAGTGATTGTTTTAGAAATCCAAGTTTTTTTTTAATCAGCACACTGGAATGGCAGGAATGAAGGGATGGGTAGAGGCAGGAGTAGTAGGAACTGTTTAATCTGACCTCACCACTGAACCAAATTCTCAACAAACTATAACAAAAAAATTCCAGAGGGCAATATGGCTTTTTTTTTTATCCTGAGAAGTTGGGTAAGAAGGAGGGTGTGAGTTTCCATTGATGACTCTACAGGAGTAAGTAAAATCTTTGGTAAATGTTCATATTCCAATACAAAAGTACTTTTCAGCTTGCCTTCTGGTCTTTTAGAAGCTGATGAAATGTCAGAAAAGGAATTACTTTTAAAGTAAGAGCAAAACAAAAAAACTGTTCCTAAACATCAATGGCCAGCTAAATTTGCCATCCATTAAGTTGTAACTTTTGGAAACTATCTTCAAAATGGAGATTTTTGTAGGTGTTTTTAACAACCAGATTTAATTTAAATCCTCTCAAATCTTTAGGAAGTTACTCCAAAGAATTTCCTTGCTGTTCTCAGAGGGGATGCAGAAGCAGTGAAGGGAATAGGATCAGGAAAAGTACTGAAAAGGTAAGACAAGTTCCATTTAGAAAATAATTGCATGTATAATTGTTCATTGGCGAAGAAGAAGGAATTTAGTGTATTTTTTTTTGCAAGAATGGCTAATGGGAGTGGCAGAGGGATAGAGATAGCTTAAACGGCTCATGAAAGATTTGCATGTGAAATATCAGGTTCAGTCTTTGTGACAGATGTAACTATTGAGAATTTGGATGTGATGAAATAGGATAACTTAGTTATACAAACGTTCAGAAATTCTTCTATATGAACTATAATAACTCTCCTGGTTTGGTAGAAGGTAAAATCTGCAATCAATGCATGTATTTAATAAAAGTTTATGTAATTTAGATGATTCAAGGAAAAAATATTTAAGACTTCATCCCTTGCATAGCAGAGAATAAGAAATGAAGTATTTGGTAAATAGTGGAATATCCTGTTGCTTATTCTTAACTATTCAGACTTCATCCTGAAGAGTTATATGTGTGTCACTTAAAGGCAAAAGGTTTATCAGTTGCTGTACAGTCACTGGATTGCTCCTTTCCATTATCTGGAATGAGTCAAGAGGGGATATAAAGCATTTGGTTGGCCTAGTTAAAGGAAAAAAAGCGCTTGAGAGCACATACTTGGCTTACAAAGTTAAAGGAAAAAAAATTGCTTGAGAGCACATACGTGACTTACAAAGTCAAGCTCTCACAGATGAGTGTTAGGAAGTGGCTATGCAGAATTACTCAGGAAGACAACTTGAACCCAGATCCAATGCACTTGTGGCAAAGAGCAGGAGCCAGAAAAATAAATCTCCTCAGCCCTTCACCTGTTAGCTTCAGTTCATGAACATCACAGTGCCTTCACTGCTGTTGTTGCATGGGCCAAGAAACCCTCCTCTCTTGGTAAGATCAATCGTTCTCTGTCCGAGAGACTTCCGAAGCATCTTTCACCTCCTCAAGCTCTTCTGTAACCTGAAGGTTATTGGCTAGGCTGAAGGGTCCCACCTTGAGCTGCTGCACAAGGACTCTTACAATCAGAAGGCAAGAACCAGCATGAGTTTCAGAAAAACTAATACATAAAGATAAAAGAGGTCTTGGACACTGCTTCCAGTCTGTTTACAAATTGTATATTGAATTGTCCCTGAATACAGTTTAGAAGTAAAATTCCTTTGCAGATCTGGCTTTTAGGGTAAGACATTGATATCCCCCACACAGGACTTATTTACACTAGAGCAATAGAAGTCTGTTTTGGAGAGTATACTGCACAGACCATAGGGAACTGACGTCTTTAAGCATGCAGTATTCAAACTACTGCAGAACCACGTAATACTAACACGTGAGGGTGAGGCTGTAGAGAGGTCAGTTCTTTAGGAAAACATCAGCTGATGCTGAAGGTAATACATATAAATATGTTCATTAAGGATCATATTGAAGAAGTCTTTATAGTTGTTGTTATTGGTACCTCAGTCTAACTTAGTTTTGAAAGCATTCAAATACCAGTCTGCAACTAGCCTGCGACAGTATAATACCCTTCAGACAAAAGTTTAAAAAAAAACAAGTTGTGCCCCCACTTAAGCAGCAATCAGTTTACACTTTGAAATATGAATCGTCATTGCAAGATCCTCCATGTTGGTGGGACTAGCCCTACTTCCCCATTTTCATTCCTCTTCAAGCCACTCATCTCAATTGCCATAGTAGTATGTTTTGAATAGAGAAAAAAAATATTAGTACCCATGGGAATAGGTGTTTCACCTAAATTATTTTAAATATTGACATTTCTTGGAATTAAGCAGCAGAAACTATTTTTCTAGCAAAGACTGGGGTTGGAGTGGTTGAAAAAACTTTTGTTTTCGATTTTCTGTTGACAGTGGTCCCAAGGATCACGTATTTGTTTATTTCACTGACCACGGAGCTCCAGGACTTCTGGCTTTTCCCGATGATGACGTAAGCATTTCAGAGGATCATTTTGAAGTTTGTCAAAGAACACTTTTTGTTACATACTAAAATACTAAGTAGTAATATGTTAAAGAACTTCACACACTTCCATATTTGGGAGGCAAAGGAGCCATAATCTCCTTGTCATCCTACTTTGGGTTTTTCCCAGTTTGAATCTGAAGAATGCAAGTATCCAAGTATCCAAGTAGTTAGTATTTTGTTGGGCTTGGTGATCCAAGCAGATTATTTCACACAGGTATGACTTAGCTGCACTATTTATATTTTGGGGCACAATAACTTATCTTTTCCAGACTGATAAAAAGAACACTGTTTCTGAAGGACAAAACACTGAATGTATTTAAATCGAAGCAATAATAAAAAAAAATTGACAGGAGTTAGTCATTATTACTATTACATGAATTGCTTGCTTACTGAACAGGAGCAGTTTTAATTAAAAAAATCTTCTTATTTTACAGCTTCATGTGAAGGACTTGAATAAGACCATTTGGTACATGTACCATCACAAAAAATACCAAAAGGTAAAAAATGGATGTTAGAAGTTGTGAGATTAAAGAGAAGCTGGTGTAGAAGAGAGATTTGTCTGCACTTCCAGAATGTGTTTAAAGCATAGGGAGTCTGATGCCATGTAATGAAGTTTGGATTTTCACATAGGATTGATGACCTCCACATTTTCTCAATTCTTTTTCGGTTTGTAGTGTATTTGCAGTCAGTGTGGAGATAGAGGCCAGCCTTTTCATAACTGTGTATAATTTGACCAACAGTCAAGAAACAACATCTCTAACTACCACACCCTCACAGTGAGCTCCTGACTTGTCCTTCCTGTGCTTTGTTCACTGCAGGCTGCTCTGCTGCTACAGGAAGCTTGCATATATTTTATGTTTCACTTACTGTAACTAATATAGTTACAGTCAGTACAGTTATTTAGTTAGTAATAAGAAACTCCACCTCTTGTCAGAGACTTTGATCAAAAGCAAAGTAGTTTTAAATGGAAAAACTAATATTCAGAACATTTTAGCAGCTTGGCCTGTTAAAGCATTGTGGCTAGCTGTATTTAAGAACACATGAGTAGTCACAAAATTTTCAGAAATACTGCTGGTACACTGCTGTACCTAAAGACTAAGCAGGTTATTTGATATATACTGAGTTTATCAGTAGATCTTTGTGGATTCTATATAAATTAACTGAACTATCTCATTACCATTTTCCCTTTTCACATTATTTAGTTTGCAAAGTGAAAAAATTTTTACATCCTTTTTGTTTTCTTTTGTAGCATTATAGACAGCTTTTGTTTCAGAGATATCAGTGCAGGTCAACTAGTTGCAGCTGAAAAGCACTGAAAGACTTTTCTCCATTTTCCTCATGAAATTTCTTAAAGTCTCTGACTTTTTTATAGATGGTATTTTACATTGAAGCATGCGAGTCTGGATCCATGATGAATCATTTGGCTGATAATATCAATGGTGAGCAATTACCAAATATATCGGACTTGGATTTTTCAACCTGTCACAGGCAGGTCCTGAGGAGATGGTATGGCAAGGATAAGTTCACTGCACTTTCATATAGATTTCGCAGGTAAACACCAGTGTCAGAGAAAGCAGGATGCTCCATTGATTTGAAGTTCCTTTAAAAAAAAAAAAAAAAAAAAAAGGATAAAATCCTGTAAAAAGTATCAAGATTTTTAGTTTCTTGCAAAATAATATTTTAGTTTCTTGAAATAATATTTAATTTCAGAAACTACATGGTACTGACCGTGTAGTAAAGTTATTGTGACATTTCTCAGCTTCACTACAGTCCAGTTGTAGAGTTTTAGGTCTCAGTTTCCTTGAGAGGTAGAAGCACTTCTCATACATGAGAGCCAGGCAATTTTACTACACTGATTGGGCAACAAGCAAGGCAGCTACTTTGAATTTAATTGTCTTTTCACCTTATCCTCCCCCATGCTCCAGGATGGGCCCATTCTTCCCTAACCTCCTTCAGACAGAAGGCAATTGGCAGCAAGAAAAGACCTCCAATTATTCTGTTCAAAACCAGTATCAGTCTTTTAAGATTAGAAGCATCTTTCTTTCTTCCTTCTTACTATTGAGAAGTAAATCATTGAAAGAAAAAGCATTTAGCTGCATGTGATATACTGCTTAAATATTGAATGAACTGAAAAAAAAGCAAAAACAAATGAAGATTATTTTCCATTTGTCTTACAGTTTATGCAACAACTGCTGCCAATCCCAGAGAATCATCTTATGCCTGTTACTATGATGATGAAAGGCAGACTTACCTCGGTGACTGGTACAGTGTGAACTGGATGGAAGATTCAGATATGGTAAGTTACTTGGATGAAGTTTGTGTTTCCATGCATGACAATCACCATGTTAAAAAAAAAAAAAAAAAAAAGCAGCAGTATTTAGGATTTTTTTTTTTTTTTTTTGCTTTTGTGCAAAATTGAAACCACAAATTTTGAGTTGGTTAAAGTATTTGTCTACTCTTCAGTACCATATGTAATCTTTACTTGGACACCTAAGTTTATTTCAGAAACTTGATTTCAGGTATGTGTTGCTGATTTGTGAATAGTAAAATTATAAACTGTCTACCTTATAGTTTCAAACTCACAGAATACAGAGTTACTCATTGGAGAAACATCTTTAGTTTGTTAAATAAATTAGGCAATAGTAAATTGTACATCAGCTTCAGGAATCCTTAAATGGTAAACAGTGGGTAACATTTCGTAATATAATGGAAATCACTGTTAGTAAAAAAAAGTCTGGGATTCTTGTGCCAGCCCCATTCATTCCCAGTTACTGAGAAATCTGTAAAAGCAATTTAAGAATGCATTGTCAAATCTTCATTTACATTTTTACTTTAATGTCTTTAAAGGGTATATAGTTCTTGCCATATATTTCCTCCCATCTATTAGCAGCTAAGACCCTTCCCAAGTTCCTTGCAATTTTAGATTAGCTGTATTTAAGTAGATGTGATCACATCGAAGTTTCTTGATGCAGGAAGATCTAAGAAAAGAAACACTCCACAAGCAGTTTCAACTGGTGAAGAGACGCACCAACACCAGCCATGTGATGCAATATGGAAACAGGGTATGTATTTGGATGGACTTTCTGGTTAAATAATATCTGGTTAAATATGGGGCCGCCTTACCTGCCCTATATTTTCATTCCATTTGAAATTGCCATAATGTGGCAAAGCTGGTTTAGAAGATGAAGCTGTTCATCTCAAAAGAACCCCTTAGCATTTGAGAGCAGATGGACCTGATGCTAAAGGAGATACAGCTTCGGTCTAAAGCAAGGAGCTGGGGACCAGCATTTGTTGTCCTCCAAGCTCTGCCTCTGACTTAATAGGTCAGATCAGTCACCTATAAGAAGGTTCGTTACCCCTATGATGCATGTTATGAACACTAATGAATGTTAATAAGCGAACTTGTGGATATAAAAAGGAGCAAAGATAGATATCTTGATAATGTGTGATTATATATATTGATATATTATAACATTTATAATAATTCCTTTAAACAATGTGTTAACAGGAACATACATGACATTTGTTTAAAAAAATGCTTAATCTTATAGTCCTTCGCCCTCAAAGAGCTGTGGAAATAAAAACTCTAACTTTTGGCAACCTTGATTGTGTTAGAAAAGATATTTACCATCCTACAGACTCCCTTGTTTTCTCTAATAAAGCAGGTTCAGAAAGTTAGCAAATTTCCATGACAAAACACAGGCAGACTACCTACTGCAGATGCTTGATGATTTCCAATTGTTTGCTTTCTAACATGCAGAGCATCTCCTCTATGAAAGTGATGCAGTTTCAGGGCATGGGGAAGAAAGCTATTCCCATCTCTCTGCCACCTGTAAAACACTATGACCTGACTCCTAGCCCTGATGTGCCTCTTGCAATCATGAAACGAAAGCTGATGGCTACTAACGATGTTTATGAGGCTAAGAAGATTGCAACAGAGATGAAAACACACTTGGAGGTAAGAAACAAAACACAAACAGAAAATCAAACTACATACTAGGTCAGATTCAGTTCTATCATGACCAATGCTAGAGATCACAGCCTTGAAGTCAGTGAGATTGCTTCTAATCTTTGCTAAATTGCAACAGAATTACTCCTCTGATTGGTAACCTCTAGCTGATAGTTTACTACTACTTTAAAATTTCAGGTGTTAAAGAAAGAGGAATTTAACTGAGTCTTCAAATGAGAGATTAGAAAAGCACCTTTTAAAATGTTCTTGTTTTGTGTGCAGGCTAAAGAATTTATCCAGGAATCTGTGCGAAAGATTATCACCTTAGTAACAGGATCAAGAGAACAGACCAACCAAGTTCTGTCAGACAGGTTGACCATCAGCAATTACGACTGTTACCAGGCAGCAGCAAACCACTTCAAAGCTCGTTGCTTCAACTGGCATCTTCCTGTGGTAAGTCAGACATTAGATATAACCTATTCAGGTACTGGTCCAAAAAGCACAGTGATTGCAGGCAGGTCTGGGGAGGCGGTGGACCCAAACACACACACACACACACACACACATATACACTAGCAGTGGACAGTAGTTTTAGAAAAAACTTTTGGGAAGCATCTGACCCCTTGTGGGGGTACACTTGTGGATAAGCCAGACGATTACAAAGAATACCTCACTAAAAAAGACTCTTTTTTGTTACTACTTCTTCAGGTCCTCCCCACAAGTCCTAATAATTTGAATAACTTCTGTTGTATTTCTGCTTGAAGGCACCTCTAATAGCAAAATAGAAGTGTAGCAAAAAATAAAATTAAAAAAACACTTTTTTTAAATTTTAGGAGCTTTGTGATTCCTTTACGCTAGGATCTCAATCAAGGACCAGTCTTGTTGTGGTAGATATTGTTCAAACAGGAAAAAAAGATTAGAAAAATTCCAGTCCTGATGTCAAAAAGACCTTAGACAGGCAAAGATGCCTGTTAGGATAAGTCAACAAGATAAATGGATCTTAGCAAAAAGCAAGGAAATTGCCTGCCAGTTAGCCAAGGTTTAAGTACTATATGGAAATCAGTCGCATGTATTTCCTCAGACAGGGCTTCTCGTCTACAGTGCTATGAAGCAGTCATGTTGCTCTGCCTTAGACTTGGTTTCTCATCAGTTTTATTTTGACTGAGGTTGGTTAGTTGAATATTGCCTAAGGGGGGAACCAGCAGCAACAGCTGAATTTACCTAATGATGTTCAAGAAGGGAAGAAAAACAAACAACCCAAAAAAACCCCAAACCCACACACACCTATTTGGCATAGTACTAGATTATCAGCACCAGAAAATATACCCTGTGAATAGTAATGGGATCTCTAAATTACTTCCACCAGTTAGTTTGGATATGTAATCACTGTTCATCGACATTATTAATCATGTCTGTTCATTTCAGTATGAATATGCATTGAGACAGCTCTATGCGTTGGTCAATATTTGCGAAGGAGGCTATCCCATCGACAGGTAACACAGTTTCCAACTACGCTATGTAGTTTTATCTGTGGTTAGAAAAGTAGAAGCTGACAAGAATTTGCAGCATAACCTTAAAGACTTCTCACTTGTTCTGCTTTGTTGACCATTTTGTTAATAGCGTTCTGACTCTTACTTTATGAATGCTCCTTTTGAAAGAAAAATAAATATATTAGCACCTTCCCAATCAACTATAAGGATTCAGCTCCCTAGTAAATACTTAATTTACCTGAAGACCCTCAGGTGAAATTGCTCTACTTAAAGTCGCATGGTGGGTTTTACAGATCAGGGATATTGTCCCATGATACCTGTACACATTGACAATGATGCAAAGTTAGAAACTGCTGTAATTTCCCCTTTGTCCCCTCGGTTTCTGGCTCAGGTTCCTGGCTGGGTTCTGGTGAGGAAATGCAATATGGCACTAGATAGGGCCCCATATCTATGCATGAATGGTAGGGGAGAAGGGAGATAAGGATCCAGGTTAAAGGGTTGTGGTAGGGTAAATGGAAGCATGGTGCCAAATTCCTGAGTTGGGAGGTTGTAATATGTGATAATGGTTGAAATAGCAGTTTGAAATCCATGCAGTAGTAAGAGAAGGGTGAAAGTAGGGGAGTAGGGAAGGGGGCAGAAGGCTGACAGTTAGGCAATGTACACACGCAGCCCAGGTGAACAGCTGCTGTCCCCACTCCTGGTAGCATCTTAGTACAGGTAATTTGGGAAAACCTGTCTAAGAGCAGAGAACTTGGAACATTTCTCATCACTGTTGTTCTGTGTTGCAGAATACGCCTGGCCATGGACAAAGTGTGCCTTGGATTAATGTAAACCTCAAATTAGTGGAAACAACAGCCCTTAGTCCTTAGGCCCTTACTACAAGTGATAACTTTCCATAAGTGTAATAATCCAGACTTTACATGCATGCCACATGAAGAGGGTCAACCACTGCCTCAGTCTCAAGTACTGTGTTGGGCAGCTGCCCGAAAGCAATACGGCACTTCTCAGTGCTCCCCCTGCCTCCCCGCTCACTGACGCTCTGGGGCTTCAGCGGACCATGTGGAGCTCTCGAGGTGGATGATCTGTTTCAACGTGCAATGCTTCAAGCGTCTGTGGATGAATGCTGCAAGGCATCTAGTGATGATTCTAAATCTATGCTAAATTTAAACTTTGATTCGTTACAGAAAAAAATTATATTAGTATTAACTATTAGATCTTTTTAAAGAAATATTAATGAACATCCATTTACAGTGACTAAGTTGCAATGTGGTTGAAAAGTGAAGAAACCAAAGTACATTATTTAAGCTTTAACTCCTTAAGAGTTTAAAGAGATGAGCTGTATTCAAGAATTATCATATGTGTTAAGCGGTGGACAGCAATTGACAGCAAGAGCCTTTGTGGGTAGAAAACATTGTTTCCCAAAGAAAAATGCAACTACTAATGCTGTAATTTTATCAGCAATATGAGATGAGTAAATGTATGTACACCTGAGATAAGTAAACATATGTACACCCAAACCTGTGGGAAGTCAGAGGACAGACCTTGCCTGTGAATAAAAATAAAAGTTGGGAGTTTCATCCAACCTTCAGGAGAATGCAGTGTTATATACCTTATTTCTGGAAACACATAAGAGCTATTTCCTTTTGTGAGACTGTATTAAATGGTTATCTACCCAGATGAGCTGTTTTATAAGGTAGACCATCCCAAAGAAAACTTCCTCACTTATTCTCTCAAGTAAGAGGGAATCAATTACATGACTCGAGGAATGACAAGCAGAGGAACAAATTAGAAGTTAGGAGATACTTCAAAATAGTTCCAGATTGTCCATACCTTTTTATATATAGAGACAGAATACCAAAATACTTTCAGATTCTTCCCAGAGTAGGTTAAAAATATAAAAAAATACCTCTACTTCAACAGGCAAAAGAGTAAATTTTGGAGAAACTCATCCAGGGTCCATAGAATGAAGCAAATTCTGATTAACTTCACCCAGAGGAGGTAGGGAAGCCTCTTGAAATCCCTTTAATACAGAGAAGAGCCCAGGAGCATTAGCACCTTCAGCTGTCTGCAGTGGGAGTGAATGGGAGAAATCTCGGCATACAACTAATGTCAAGATAGGCTGGATGAAGTGAAACCAGTGTGAATTCAGCTTTGCCTAATTAAGAAATTGAAGTTCACGGGTCGGGGGAAGGTGTTGGAAGTTTAGATGTTTGCTTCTTTTGAGGAGCTTTTTGTTTCTTTCCAGCTGGGAAGCTTACTAGACAGTGATAATCTATAAATGAGAGGACATGAATTTCACAAGTGCTAAAATGCCTTGGGGGCATTCCCCCAAGGCCAGGAAGAGGGGTTGGCCAGACTGGCATTGGTAAGATGGTACCAAGATTCCCCAATCAGTCTGAAAGAACAGAAAAAAAAAAATAACTTCCACAAACCTGTTTGAACACATATTTTTATCTTGCCAGGCTTTTCGGATCTCTTTAGTGGTTCTCTGCCCTAGAAATCATCAGCCACATAAAGCACTTTTCTATAGCTGCATAAAGTAGACTTAAGCAAGCTTTGTCAGATGAAAAATAAAGTCACGGGAGTTGACTTGTTGAGGTCCCACAGCATGGTTTGAGTTGCTGGCAGGTGTTCTTGGTTTCACACCTAACTGATATGCAGGAGGTGCTTGCACCTTATTAACAGCACAAGCCCTGGCCGTCCTGCAGTACCTTGTCACTTCAGAGGATGCAAAGCTGAGTGGCAGCAGGAGGTTTGTTCTGTCTGTCAGCCTTGCTCATTGCGGGGGACTCGCCTGACTTTATGGCTGCTAGCACTCCCTTAGGAATATATCTGAAATGAAAAAGTGAGGTAATCTGGAGACAATCCCACTGCATCCACCATTCTTTCTGAGAACCAGCTGTAGGGTTTTTTTTTTTTTCCCTTCTCACTACTAAAAAGTATTTGTGGTGTTACAAAATAGCCAGAGACCACTTTTCCTTTGCAGTCATTCACTGAGCAGCCCTGCAGAATAACCTTTTTTTTAGAAAAAGAAAAATTACCCCCAAGCCAGCAGTGATCAACAGATTTGTTTTAAGGCCTCCAAGTAGCATCACATCAGCTTAGTGCCTGTGTGGCGGGCTGTTTATGTTAGGATAGCATTAGAAACCAACGAGAAAATAAATTCAGGATTGTGCAAGATTAGTCTTGTGCCACAGCATCCTGTGGTGTGTTGTGCAAGCACCCCGAGCTGTCACATGGCACACAGCTGCTCAATGTTCTTACACTGTGGGGATGGAGGAATCCAGCTTCCTTTAAAATGTCTACAGATCTCAGGCTCCCAGTAAATTGCTGTCAGTACAGGGCAAAGTTGAGGCTGTATTGCATAGAAAGGCTTTTCCTGCCCAGAATAGCATACATGGGTATATAGCTAGCCCCTGGGAAGAGAGTCTTCCTTGCTAGCCAGTTCTGCCTGTCCCTCCTCTTGGTTGTGGTTAGATGTTGTGAACAGTGTCCAAGCCCCGTTTCCTGCTCATTCTGTGGCAAATCTAGTGGAGGGCAGGAGGGGGGCTTCAGCGCATCATCCCGCGGGGCACCGCTGTTCCCCTTGGGCCTCCAGGGACCGGAGGAGCGATCAATCTCCATGACTGTTTATATCTACTGCACATGTATGCAGATGCAATTGTATTCAGAGCTTATATAACTGCCCTGACAAGCAAAAGAAAAGGCACTGGGAGTCACAAATGGTGGAGCATTCACAGATTTCAGGAGGTTAGTATTAGATCAGCTCTGTCCAAAATGAGTTGTGCCTTCTTTCACCAGGACGACTTGAGATGAATGCCAGGTCTGCGAAGAGCTGTGTCCATTTCATGCCAGAGTTTGAAGGCCTGCAGTGTCCTGGGCTCGGCCTCTTTGCTCTCTCTGAAAGCGATGGAGGAGCAGGAAAGGGAAAGGCACCTCTTCTATTAGCAAACTGAAGTCATGACTAAGCAGCATGTCTGGGCTCAGGCAATTCTGAACTTGAGGCCTCTTCCTTCCTAGAGACACAAAACCCCAAGAGATATCAGAGATGACCAAAACCTTACAGCTCCATCCCTTGCACTGCCGGCAGAGCTGGCCAGCGTGACGGTGTAGCAATGCCAGCCGAGGAGGGTCCTGCTGGGGCAGGACGGTCTCCTCACCAGGTGAATGCAAGGAGGCAGCTTTTCACAGGTGAACAGTTAAACACCAGGACAGGCTTCCCGTGAGGCAGGGGGTCTCCAGTCTTGAAGGCTGCAGCACTGCAGGGCACCCTGAGCTCACTGGCTGCTGGCCCTGCTTTGAGCTGGGCGTTGGAAGGAGAGCTCGGGGGTCTCTGTTCCCCTGGATCACAACAGGAGCCCATGGAAAAAGGACAGTCCCCTGGTGGGTTTCAAAATACAATTTGGTGACTGATGTATGATCTCTTGGAAAGCTCTTTGAACTCAGCAGGAAAACTGCCTTGTCTTCAATGGTTTTTATTTTAGGTCATGCCTGACCTGCCTGAGCAATTATTTCAGTCAATTATTGCCAGACTGGGCACAAAGTGGCATTAAGGCGGTGTTCTGCAGGAAGCAGCTGCTCGGACTGCTTGTGTTTTTCTTTTCAAAGTTGCTGGGTTCAGCAGGTCTCCCTGCCTCGTGAGAGTGCTTGCTTCACAGTGTCTCTGTGGCAGGGAGTGCTGGAGGAGGCCTTGGCCGCATTGCACAACGCTCCCTGGTCAAAGTCCCCTGGAACGTGCTCGTCTGCTGATGGCTCATGTGAGGGCCGGCGCGTGAGTCACCGCCGGGACACTCTGGCTAAGGCAGAGGGCTCGGGTCAGCAGACCTGGCTGCTTCCTCCTCGCCTGCTCTGCAGGCAGAGCCGGCAGCGTCAGGAGCCCTGGGGCAGAGCAAGCAAAGAAAATCCCACGGTGTATTCAAAAACATACCTTTCTATCCCATGTTTATCTTCTTTTCTCATTACCTGCAATGTCAGGCGCCAGCCAAAGGGGCACGGGACCTGAAGGCATCAAGAGGAAGATGAACCCCGGCTGGCGCCACGGCTGGTCCGCATGCCTGAGGCTGACCCTATGGAGGAGGTGACACACTCATGGCTCCGGGGCTGCCACGGCTGCTGTTGAGCGCGCCCCACCGCCTCCTTCTGCCAGCAGGCAGGACTTGCAGCCCGTTGAGTAATGGGCTTCACTCATCCTTCAGTCCTGAGCTGCATGTTGGTGGCTGGGGACACCATGTTCCCCACACACCAGCCCTGCCACCGCTGCGGGGAGCATCGCCCCGTCAGAGCGGCAGGGCCTGTGCTGCGTGCAGGGAGCGTCGCTGCCCCTAGCCGCACGCGTGCTCCCTCAGGGCCAGCAGCAGAGCCAGGCAGCTGCCCGCGCGCTCTGAGGCGGTCGATGGGTGCAGGGAGAGGGGGGCAGGTAACAGCGTTCGTCCAGCTCCTGCCCTACCAGCTGACCCAGGATTGTCCTTTGAGCCTTAGGAAGGGACACACTGAGCTTTTCAGCAACCTGCTGGACTCAGCTTTGTCACATTCACAACAGCAGCACATTTATTGTTGAAAAGCTATTTCGGCCTGACTCCTGTGCAGAGTCCTGTTGCAGTGACCAATTCCCACCGCAGGTGCCAGCCCAGAGAAGCAGCAGCCATCCCAGCCCCGGGGGCATTTGTGCTCTGGGGTCCCATCACTGAGGTTCCTTCCCAGCTTGTCCGCGGAGGTGGGGGTGGCTGGAGGAGAAGAGCCTCCTGCGTATCTCAGGCCAGGGGGGTTTGACACCTCTTGCGGTACCTGGCCAGAGTTAGTGAGTGCAACACTGACCCCAGCCGAAGCTTTGCCTGTGCCTTCCCCTGCCACCTGCCAGACAGTCGGCAAAGCTGGTGCCCACACGGCGTGGGTACATACCTGCCTGGAAGACTGAAGAGGTGCAGGCACCACAACACTGTTGATAGTAGTTTATATAATGCGGTCAAACAGCCCAGGTGGCCCGCGGAGTCCAAGAAAAGCCTCTGTCCGCAGCAAGTCTGCCGCACAGGGCAACAACCTGCCGGGCACTGTAACTCTATGGCAGTGAATAATCTCACTGAGCTCAGAGGGAGCCATAGCCACCTCTGCAAGACAAACCACAGCTTTGCATGTCTATTGACGGATGAAAAGGTGCACCACATTTTGCATGTGCTATTTGAGAGCCTTTGTAAAAAGTCTTGGTTTTTTTTCTTTCTTTTATTTTAATAGAGTAGTTCTTCAGCAAACATTGAAAGGCAGACCCTTCCCCAGCAATGCAGCTGGCACTCATTTGATTTTGATATCTATGGCATGCAGGTCTGATTTTAGGACCAATCTTTGGTTAATTTAGTCTGACTCCCTTTGGATTACAGTGATCTAGCACTGTCCCGGTTTCCGCGTGCTCCACTGCCCATCCATATCATCCACTTTTTCCCCTTTCCTAAGGTCTGGCTGCTGCTGCAGGGTCCCCTGGACACTGCAGAGCTCTTCACTAGTAAATCAATTGCTTGATGCTGTCAGGTGCAAATCCTGGTTGTTCTCCAGAAATACCCAGAAGATCAGTCCTAGCTTCCTTCCTTGCATGTTTCTTCCTTAGTCTGATCCCCATCAGATTACTTTAGGCTCATTAATTGTGAACGTTATGGCACAAACAGAGCCTGCTCAGGCGAAGGACTTTGGCAGACACGCACAGCTTTTGCTCCTGGGTCTTAAAATAACCCATGGCAGAGGGCAGCTAAAAGGCACCCGCTCAAAGACCAGTTTTGACACGATGTCCCTGTGCGGGCAGCAGGAACATCAGCTCTGCTGTGAGAGGCGAGGTAGGGAGCTCGCTGGAGCCCTGGTCCACGGGGAAAAGCTGGGCAGCGCGTCGGGGGTGTCGTACCCTGGAAGCTAAGGGCCTGTTGTAAGGTTGCAAGAAAGGATCCCACCTGCAACCTCTAATCCTGAAAAATCTGTTTCATATCCTATAATGCAATGAACTTGTGCAATTCAGTCTATGGGAAACTTAAGTTTGCAGAGAATGAAGGACTGCAGAGGTAGAAATATGAAGAGGAGAATTAGCAAGCCCTGCCTGCAACAGCCTGGATTTATTAAAGTAATAAACTAGTGGGATTTGCAGGTATAAGAACATTAAAGAAAATGACATATGCTTAAAAAGAGAAGGGTGTTTAATTCCAGCCCTTTTGACATTCATATTTTAATTGAATTGCTACAATATTGCTACAATAGACAAATTACTAAGTTCTTCACAAACAATTATTTTAAAACAATTTCACCATATCAAACATGGAAATAAATATGCAATTAACCAGACACAATCATACAACCAATTTGATTAAAACTATGGTACAGGTAAAATTGCTGGTGAAGATTTTCAAACTGTTAGAAGAAAAATACAAGGATGAAAAGGCCTGTGCTACCTGATTTTAGGAACAGACAGATGGCGGAAAATGGTTCCTTAGTGAACGTACAGGGACAGCTTGCATGGTCTTCAACTACGTGGATTTCAAAGGCAATTGCATGTTTTGAATAGGAAGACAGCGTCGGAGTTGTGCTACAGGAGGCAATTCTATGCCACTGAATACATCAGCCAAGATTCACTTATTCCAGCTGGGTGAACAGAGATCTTGCAAGGCATAAACTCTATTTCTTAGCTCCAAACAGCACTGAGAGTGTGTGCAAACCTTTCACTGGCCTTGTGCACTGAGGTGATTCACACCTACCATAGTTTATTATGGGGTAAAAGTCAGCTCTTCCGTAAGACCTGTGGATTAGCTCTCCACTGTCTGCTTGCAGTCCGTGAAGCAAACTGGTGCTGTAGAGAGGTCCTGAGTTTTGATACTTCAAGTTTTCCAATGTGTGAATGTTCTCCTGAATGCTCCTTTGATTTTTGAACTTTAATTCTGCTGGGAAATGCCCTGTACTCAGACATCATCTACCCCCCTCCGCCCCATGTCGAAGGCCAACCTCCAGAGACCCTCTGAGACCTGCAGGTAACAGAGGACCTCACAAGATTAAACCATCTCAGCCATTCCAGGACCATGGCATACACAGTACAAGAGCAGCACTGCCCTTAGAGAAAGTCTGACTCCTTGACAAGAGGAACGGGTGGCTTTGTATGGTCTGTTGGTTTATAAATAAAGTGGAAATCTTTCTTGGTTTCACTCTTCAGCAGGGAGGCTTTGATATGATGAGGGAGGGCGTCTTTGTCCAGCTGCAACCACTGCTCATCAACACAGACAAAGAGTGTGTAGTCCTTGGGCTGGGGGACGTCGAACTTCTCTGCGCACTGCTGGCAGAGCTGCTCGGCCGTGGTGTCGCTCCGGGAGGCCAGAGTCCGTGACTGAGCACCAATCTCCAGAAAGGAGACAGAGATGAAATCCTGCAGAGAGACATGAGGACAGATCTTGCAATTAATGCGCTCGCTTTGGGACCCAAAGAGGCAAAAATCAGCCCCAAAGCTCTAGCTGCCTCCTACAACCTCATACATATTCTCCCAAATACCATCCTTCAGTACCCTAAATATCCTCTCCTTACTCCTCCCTGAATATGAGCTTTGAATCAGCAAATACTTAAACTAACATATCCCAAATAATTATCCCTGGCAAAGACACAGGATTAAAGAATATTGTATGTATAAGCTTTTGTTGATTTTAGTGAACTCCTTTGTTTGCAGCCTGCCACAGTTTCCTTTCTCTACAGCTCCTGAAAAATTAAGATGCCAGGAAGTAACAGACCAGAATAATATGCCCAAAATCTCAAATATCTCAACTTAAAATCTTCAAACAGCAAAGTGCTGGCAATAAAATGACCCTTTATCACAGTACGGTCACCCAAGTAGCACCTTGAGAGAGTGTCCTCCAAACTTTCTGCTTTCAGTAAGGAAACAACAGATGAACTTTTGCTGGGAGGCTGATTTACTCATATCTTGTTTCAGACAGTGACAAGTCTGTGGCCAACTTTTCCCAAGCTCAGATCATGAGGAACAGAATCCACAGCACCTTTAGCCATGGAGGGACCTACATATTTAATTGATAACTTTGAAATTTAAAAAATTCCCAGACCTTTCTGTCAGAAAACCCTCAGGTTCTTCAGCAGATATGAGAAAGCTGTGGTCTCTAGAACTGCAGATGACTGCAGAGGGCCTTACCCCCTCAGATTGGACAAAAGGGACCAATTAAATGCCAAATATTTGGCAAAGGCCATGAGAAAGGCTGTGACCACCTCAACCCCTGGCTGCAAACCTGAGGTCTCACCAAAGTTGCTCTTCTGCTGTGGGCCTGTTGTCCTATGTCTTCTGACCCACATCTGGGTGCATTGCCTACCCTCTGTCTCCAGGCTATCTCCTCCAAACTGGCCTTCAGCATCATTCCCTCCAGCAGTGCCTTCCAGCTCTCCTCTCTGCCCAACACCTCACTGTGCCGCTGCCCTTGTGTCCTGCCCAGGATGGGTGGCCCACCCATGGCAGCAGCTGCCCGTGAGCAGGGCTGGTGTGAGGGGTGCAAGCGACACAGACCACATCAGCAGGTTAGTTACCTCCTATGGACTCGAGTGCCTGTGGCACTACCCGTGGTTTGCAGGAACGGAAAATTGTCTCCATGCTGCTGGAGGCTGGGGGAATCTCCTGGAGAAATGTGGAATTTGCTTGCCCAGTTATCACTCTTCGTGCTAGCTACTGCTCTGAGCTTGTGCCAGAACAGCACGTGGGACCGGGTGGATATTTGATGTGTCCCCATCCACCATTCACATGTTCTGAGATCATCAGGGTCTGTTTTGACTACAGGATGAAAAGGAAGTGAAACCCCACAGGGCCATATGGGCCATGTCTCAGACTCAAGAGGCCTCCTGGCTGCTGTCCCCTTGGCCTTGGTCATTTTGGTTTCACGTCGTGAAGGTGTTGCAAGGCCTGTGACATGGTCTTTGCTGCCTCCCTGTGGGCCAAGGCCTCATGGCAGGGTGCAGGGTTTGCAGGACCAGGGCTGGTCCTGCCTTCTGCCCTCACCATGGCCGGAGGCCCAGAGCATCCATCCCTGCTCAGGAAACCCTCAACTGGAGCATGGGGTCTTCACCGGGCCATGCACGGCCCAGGCTTCAATGCTGGGCAGAGCCGACCTGCCACCCGGGTGTCTCCCCGTCCCTTCCCTCTGCTGCCTGCTCACATCTCCTTAGCCTAGCCCACAAATTCCCAAGGGCCGTAGGGACAGGGAACTCCTTGTCTCTTTGTCACAGCACACAGAGGGCCTCCTTTGAGAGCGAGCACAGAAATCTCTCTGCAGTTATGTTTCAAATAAAATATTTATAGTACTTCAAGATTTCAAAATGTATTTTGTAAATAGTAAATAATTAAAATGAGGGTTTTTCTAAAGATTGTGAAATCCTGCACAGTAAATACTGTTGCATTTTAATAGTAATTTGTGGTAATTTAAATAATAATAGTTTCATTTAAAACATATAAGTACGGGGAGGCCATGGTCGTGTTCCAGGCTTTTCCTCCAGGAACTAATGCCAAATACCTGCACTGAGGAGCGGGAAGCCCGGGCCTTGTTCAGCGTCCTCCGTCGCTCCCAGCGGTGGATGGAGTCCTGCACCTCCACGCTCAGCTGCCGCGTGACGGTTATTTTGTCATAGTTCTTGATGTGCTCCAGGGCCCCGTAGGTGGTTGTTAAATAATACGAACCTATGAAAACAGAAGATGCTCTTGCAGCTCATTTTCCCACCTTTGCGTGCATGGTGGCAGCCAGCTGTCCAACACATGGACCATGAGCAATGCTGGACCTCCCGCCTTGTTGCAGGGAGCACAGCGAGGGGAGCTCAGGGTTCATGGCAGAGTGCTGTCACTAACTGAAGGTCACTGTCTGAAGTGAGATAGGATAAATCTGGGAGTGAATAACTCAGAAAAATAATGGTATAAAATGGTAAAACGCCCATAGCCAATCCTTTCTACTCAGGAACTTCCTGACTGTCAGTGTGTTGGCTGCAACTGCTAATAAACACCAGTTGCAACCGGCAGGGAAGTAACTGGACCATTCTCCTCTATAAAAGAGGCTTCATCAACAGAGATAAAAGATGAACCTCCTTAAGAGGGCAGAATTGAATATAAGGAACCTGCTGCTTCAGTCAGGCATTAAAAAAAAAAAAAAAAAAAAAAAAAAAAAAAAACAAAAAAAAAGCTAATGAAAATAGAAGAGAAACTAAAATATTGCCCTGGAGCTGGGAGGCAATGCAAGTTTTTAATGAGCTGTGCAAGAGCTGTCATTGCCTGCAGATGGCACTTGCACATCATGCAACCTCCCACCAGTATTGCCTCCAAAGGGCCTTGCTGTCACTGCGGGAGGTTGCATGCATGGCTGCCCAGGAAACATTTTATTTGCAAATAAAATCTGCAAATTTTAGAGCACCATTTATTGTAAATGTTACTGTAACACAGGCAAGACAAAGGTGTCATCGCTAGGCTCTCTAATAATAGGTCTCAGATCCATTAATGACCACAGCCACGGAAATTATCCCACAGGTACAGAGGATTCAGATCAGCTCTGAAAATGATGATTTTTCTTTACTGCCTCCCACAAACTGCTACTGAGAACTGGCATGTAGGTGCCACTTCTGTCAATTTTCCCTCTTCTTTGATTGGAATATAAATTCCATATAAGTTAGTTATCTTTGTCTCAACAGAATGCCCTTTTGAAACTAAGACCCTGTGGGCAGCCTAGTTACTGCAAACAGATTAGTTAAGCCAGCAAAATGATGGTTTAGGCTAATACTTTTTCTGCATACATCTTTTTTTTTATCAGCAGGAAACATTTGTCAACTTGCTAACAGAACCGTATTGCTCCTGCTCATTCTGGGCTCTGCTCTGTTCTGGGTAACAAGCTCTTAAGCACGGTCTTCCACCTCCATTTAATATAAATAATGTTAGTTTGCTATTGTTCATCTAATCAAGACAAAGACAATCAAGTCTAAAACAGAACATGTCTTGTTAGTTTGGTAGCTATTTGTCAAAAAAAAAAAAAAGATCAGTGTTCCTAATTCAGAGCGCACAGCCCTGTCACTCTTAGTAGCACTTGCTTCCCAGGCTGTAACTGAGAAGCAAAAAGCCTAAAATTCCCTGTGGTAATCACCCCTTTAATAACACAGCTCTTCATTCACATCTGAACCCAGAAGTCCTCTCTAACCCTACCTCCCTTTCTCTGCCTCACTGTTCATACTCTAGGAGAGGACACTGGCAAATGTTTACTCAAATATAAGGTGTGGGAATGCCATATGGCCCCAAGCATACCATAAAGTTTAAGAAATGTATTCTTTTCTCATTGCAGTAAATAAGTGTTGGCACAACAGACTGCAGCAGTTCAGTTTTGGAACAACACGTCGACTTCTCAGCCTTCAGGCTAAGGAACTCTAGATGTTCCTGTATAGGTTATTAACAGGGCAAATTAATTCTCATCTGCACCGGATACCTGCCTTTCTAGCTGACGTCTAAGGGCATTGAAGGCTTCTCAGCTCTATTAAAAACATTTGAATCATTTAGCAATCATGTTAGAGGCTCAATTTTGAGAAGCTTTGCCACAAAGCCTAGCTAGAGACCTGCCCCTCCCCACACTTTCACAAATGCTAAAGTAAATAATAATTTCCACAGAGAACATCCTAAGATGTTCACTTCAACATCCTAAGATGTTCTCTGTTATGCCGAAAACACTGTACTCTACCTTCCCCCAGCTGCAGAGCAGGGTCCATGAGCTCCATCATATACTCGACGTTCAGAAGGACTTCAGTCAAGTTGCTTCGGGCCAACACATACATGAGCACGGGGAGGAAGTCATCTGCGCCGTATGGCTTTCCTGAACAAAGAGAAACACAGAGTGGTCCCAATAAACCCACCACCAAGGCACCTTCCCCCTCAGCAGTGATGGTTTCTCACCCATCATGCTGGTTTATACTGTCTGAAGAGTTAAAGCTCAAATAGGCCATTAAAGAAACAAAAGAGAAAAACAAACAAATAAAGAGTAAGTAAAGTTCCTTCTAGCTCATAACATGAGCTTAAATACTTTTACTGGGTTTTATTTTTGTCAGTAGCTGGAAAAAAAATACAGTCATCATGGATCAAAAACAAGGGGAAAAACTGAAAGGATTCAAAGGCTGAATACTGCTAGTTTGACTCTGATTTGATACTGGCATCAGAAATGTAATTCATATTTGCAGTAGCAAAGCTGCTGCAGGAGTTAAGGGTACTTATTCTCTTACATGTGCTCTGTGCTGGGGGCAGAAGAGTTTAAAAAGAGGGTTTGAGACAGTGGTTTTTATAACTGAGGACTTCTGTGATTATTTTCCTACATGTTCCTAATTAAACTGGCCTCACAAGAGTTGGGTTTTAAGGGGAAGCATCGTTCCAGACACAGTGTCTAGGTGAGAAAACCAAAAACCTTCCATATTTGGAAAGGACTAGCTTGTCGGTGGCTGTGCAGCAGGTGCTACAGGAACAAATCCTGGTGGGCCCAAAATTTCCTGTGCTTAAAACATTCAGTTCAGCAAAGTCAACAAATGTAAAGGCTCTTTAGGATCCCTGAGGACAAAAATATCATACATGCTGACAGTCATTGTAAATAATTACTGCTTAAAACAGAACCCAAATGAAGTTCCACCACATAAGCTACACAGAAAAGTACAGCTAGATTTTCTTATTTGAAAGATGCTTTCACACAAATATGCGTATGATGCTTTCAGTTTCTACCAACATGTCACCAGTTCATCCTGGACAACATGTAATACTAAGTTGCTTAACAGATTTATCTTCTCAACACTCAGGAATGAACTTTCTTCTTAATCCAAGCCCAGATTATTTTCATCCTGAATGTCCTCATCCACACATTAGGATATATTGGTTTCATTGGTTTGGAACCAGCCACGATCGTCTTGCTTCAGAACTGTCTGTCTACCCCAGACAGTTATCCCTGATGTAGCTTCAGTGAAATTACGTCCCAATCGTTTTTTTGGTTTGTAGCCCACATGCCCTTCCATAGTATGGAATAAATTCTTCTTCCTCAAATGTTCCCACTGACTTATTTCAAATCTTTGCCATGAGTCAGCTTTCCTTATTTATCATTTATAGTTAGTGTGGATTCTCTGCTGGCAAAGAAAGATATTCTTCTGAAGCCTCAAATAAGCATGAGCTTAGTCCTCGATTGAAAAAAAAAAAAGAAAAGAGAGAGAGAGAGAAAGAGTGAGGCATTATATAAAATCCAGTAAAAGACCTAGTGAACAGAGAGTTGATCCAACTAAAACTAAGTGTTGAAGGATGATTCTCAGAGCTGTAATTCACTCCAGCTCTAACAGAGTCAGCACACACAACACAAGTTATTTAAGAAAGCTGGATTAACACTTTCAGTTCTATTTGCTTTTCTTATCTTTAGTCAAATGAGACAGCCTTCAACCAAACTGTAAATAGGATCTATTGTTTGAGTCTGGCTGGACATTTTGTTTGTCCTCTGTTTCCTTGGCTTGTGTCCCTGTGAAAGCTTCAGTTAGGTGGAGGGTCTAATTCATCACTGTCATATACATGAACATAATACAAACAGCTTAGTATTTAATATTAGCATTTTAGTATTTAATACTGTGTGACAATAAAAAAAACTTAACTGAAACATGAAAACTTACTGGAAAAGGTGCACAGAGAAAAGCCCTACTTTTATGTGCTTTTCACCAGATGAATCAGAACACCCTTGATGTCAGTATAGTTACTTTTGTATAAAACTCGTATAAGAGAAGATGAAAACCAGTACCAAAGAGATCGCTAGTCTCATATTTTCCCTACCATTTTTTTTTCTTAGTCATGTTGTAGTTACTGAACTGTGCTCGAGTGGCATGAATTGAGTACTCCTGATTTCTTGAAAGGCAAAGGATTTCCAGTGAAGCACCAAGAACAGTTTTCTCTTCCCTACAACAACTTCTTTTTCATGACCAATCCATCTCGTGTCTACTAGGACATCCAAGCTGCCAATTCACAACATGAATTCCTATCTACTGGGGAAAAAAATCTGCTCTTTTTAAAGGGATCATCTACCAGCCAACAGTTTGACCAAGCGATGTAGCAGGGGCAACAACAACTTGGAATTGAAAAGTTCAGTGTCCCCAGTCATCAACTCTGAAAGTCAACTGAAATGAGGACTCTTTTTCAGGACTCCTGCAGAATCTCTTAATTTCCATCTTCCTGACTAAAAATGGTTGTGTTTACAAGCAGATGAGTCAGTTATTTTTAACTGCTACCTCATTTCCCTAAGCTGATTTAGCTGTTCTTCCCACCAGCCCTTGTTATAAAACTTTTTCAACTTTAAGATTTCATAGAAATATTGGAGAACTATTTCCGCAGTCCCAGGCTTATATGCCTTAATTACAAAAATCTGATATATGGCTCCCTTCAGATTAATAAACTCAGAGTAGGGGTGTTTGCAATAATAGAAAGTGTGCTCATTTCCCATATGTTATATATGCTCAAAACCTGCATAAATTACTCAAATTCATTTTAATCTATTTGTGGAAATATGAAGCCTGATGCCTAAATACCCATATCTGCAGCTAAAGCTGAAGGCAGCAAGAGCTGTAGGTGTCAAAAACAGAAAAGCAGAGCTAGTCATCAAGGATTTAGGTCTGATTTTAGATATGACTTCACATGTTGCCACAAGCTTCCAGGGCTGCCTAGGGCAGGTCGGATTTGGCTATATCTTGTCTATCCAAGGAGCACTTACTGTAGATATCTCAGTGCGTTCTCTCTATTGCCTATATACGGAGCCAGGTTAAATGCCCAGGAGGGCAGGGAGTTTTAAACCTTTTCTGCTCCTTATTTTGGATGTTGCAGTGTGCACAGGGACTATCTTAAGCATGTACAGACCAAGCACAGTCCCGAGAGGTTCTCTGTATGAATCTCCCCCAGGATAATAGGCTTCAAGAGAAGATGTACACTAGAAATCATCAGTGGTTCAAACACCACCAGTAGCTAGGCAGGAGGGCACAGAAGTGTACATAAATGAGGACATCTCCCTTCCGTGATGGGTCAAGGCTGCAGTGACCAGCTACTGCAGCAGGGCTCGACCCCAGCTGCTGCCTCCTTGGTTCCACTTTCACTCTGGGCCAGAGGCAGGTGCCCAGGCCTGGTGTCTAGCTCTGTCCGTGCTCTCCCAGAGAGGGGTTTCTTTGCAGCTGGCAGAGTTAAATCTAGCCCTGACCTTGCCAGCAGTCACTGTGACTCTGGGACTGAGCTTATTCGAAGTGGTGTTGTCCTATGCCAAATCTGACTTGCTTTATTTCCCCCCACCTCCCAGTAACAGGAAACATTTATTTCATAAATATCCATAAGAAGCTTAAAATAAGCCTTCTCTTCTGCCACAAGCCCATCCTATTATGTTCATAGCACAGCAAGAACCACATCAGCTTCTGTCTGGGTGTAGTACTTGAATGGAAAGGGTATTAATTAAATACGTGATTTAAAGCAATTGGAATTCCGCCCAAGCCTCCATAAAGAAATTAGAGCCTGTTTTAGCACATTCATGCATTTCTTCTCCCTTTGTGGATATTATGACAACCATCAGAGAGTGGGAATACACTGCACTTCTTTGCAATGATATTTACCAAATATTGGAATGATGTCTAGCATCAGCTCTCCAGGAAAGATATATTTTAACCTCAGTTTTTGATGGGAAAACTGGGGCACACAAAAGCTAACTGAGATTTGTGCATTTTGTTCTCTGCTGTTCCTCCTGTATTACCTTGCCAGGGTCTGATTTACGGCATAGTTGAATTAGGAGAGTTAATATGTGTAGGCAGCATGAATCTCTTTCCAAAGCATATGTTCTAGAGATCAGAGGAATCTGTTTCCCAAGAAAAATTTGAAACGTCTCTTTAATTCAAATATAGAAATGTCATTATCCAAAAGCAAGTCTCTTGTCTATCAGGTCTCATTAGCAGTAAAATAGTAAATCAAAGACAGATCTTCTCCTCCTGAAGATAACAAATCAGAACAATCACATGTAGCTTTATTTTCTTTTGCAGTGGAAGTGTTCTGACTCAATATAAAGAACTCTAGCATCAGTTCAACACTGCCTACTGAAGTACCAGGGCCAGCTTCCTTCCTGCAGCCTAATCTAACCCACTCAAGATACGCTGCTCCATACCCATGTCTTGTCAAATGGGTGCATCAGGACAGCTTATGTCCATTTGTGGCAGATGATAAAACCAATCCTGAAAATTAGGAAGAGAGAGATTCCAGTGTAATATATATGTTGTCATCTTTAGGAAACAGACATGCAAAACTGTGCCACAGAAGTTATCAGATCAGTCATGTCCCATATGGGTCACCTACCGGTCCAAGCTCCCCACTAATGCAGCATTTATGAATTATATACTCTAGTTCCTCTGGAGATACACAGTTCAGAGATACACATTAGATGAAACTTTACAACCCAGCCACAACCTTCACAGCAAGGTAAGAAGTATTGCAGATAGGAAATTGCTCGTCTGTTTATTCTTCTGGAATCACATTAGAAAGAGGTCTCCCCATCTGTCACGTTTCCACATTATGCTTAGGGCATTACCATGCCATCAGTCATGGACTGACCAAGACTGATCCATTTTTCTCACCCTGTAATTCTTCATAAACTCATCCCTACAGGTAGCATATTGCTAAGAGCTCCAGTCTCGCCAATGCCAGTAAACATCACACAACCATTTGATACTTCCAGTTCACATCTTGCTTATCCCTGTGCAGGTCTCACTTGTATTTTTTTGATAAAGAGAAAAGCATAGATTCTAATTCTAATCCTAATCATACCATCGAAATTTTAATGTGATTCTAATCTAACACCTTCACTGTTTTTCTGAAGAAAGGTATGTCTGGAAGATAAAACAATAAACTTCAATTTTTTTTTTTTTTTACATAGGGTTACAGTACTTCTATAGGAATATCTGTTTCAATTGCATACAAAGCTCTGCTTGTGAGTACTGAGGTGTGCAGAAGCAACTACGGTGCTAGGAGGTTCATAGCTCCATATAATTGGTATCTTACTTTTTCTAGCACAGAAAGCAACAAAATGCTGCCCTGTTTTCAATGGAGAGCCCAAACTTTCCTTCTCCTGTTCTTCAATGCATATTATTCACACTGGCCACTCCTAGTATCTTTGGCTGCTGGTTATATATTTTTAGGTTGCAGTTAACTGCATTGACTACATCCTCATTGTCTACAATGAGAAACCAGACAAGATGCCCGTCTGCGTCGACCAGCTAGTTATAGCTGTAGAAGTGCTCCGCTTCAACATACATCCTGCAGTTGCACTAAAAGGTCTGTTAGGGAAAAAAGGCCTATTGACTATGGCTATGAACTGGCCTTCTTGATTCCTTGTAAAGCATCAGATCCACAACATGATGGCGTTCCACTTGGAAAAAAATGTTAGTTTAAACCAACTGAGAATCTGACCCATTTAGTTTACAGTCTAGGTATTTATTAGGCAGATTTTGTCATGCAATATAAATTTCAACCTTGTACTAAAACACTTTGAGAACTAAACCAGTGAACAGCACTTTCTTAAAACACAGGATGTGGGAGCCAGTCTAGGCTGACTTCAAAGTTTCATAACTTTCAACAGTAGAGAGATGAGAACTATCATAGGGACAGATGTTCCTGACTGAACCTATCCTTAGTTTTAAGGAAAGCTTAGTATCTGTCAAGACACTTTAGCTGAAGGTAAACTAGTGTACATAGCTGTCAATATCTTAACATTAAAAAAATAATGTTTTGCTGGGGATCTGAAATAAAACATGAAGAATTTGAGGGTATTCACACTTTGCTATGAGCCCATATTCACAGGTCAGTTTGTCCAACAGCCAGCCCAAAGCGGATAAAGGCCTGGCCTGAGCTGCCACGTAGCCAATTAAACCAGGCAACACAAGTAGTTATCGTGTAGTGAACAGATGCTTTTTGAAAGAGTTAGCCTGATTTGGGTCCTTTGGCACGAGGAATAATTAGTTTTGTATTCCATCTGCTCTGATCTTGGAAGAGGTGGGAACTAACTAATTCAGTGGTGTGAAAAGGTTGCTAAAAGAAGAACAGGCAACTACACAGGAAGCAGAGCGTGGCCTGTGCTCTTCCTGTGTGAAGAGAGCGCTGCTCGACGCCGCTGACAGCAGAAGGGACGCTGTGCTCTGAGGTGGCGAGAGGGCAGGGAGGTAAATCCTGCCCTGCAAAACTGCGTCTGAGCAGCCCACAGCACACTGCTCTGCCTAGCACCATTTGGGAAATTTCTGTCAGAAAAAAAATAATAATTTAGTTTTCTGCATGTTTTTCTCTGCCAGCTGGAAAATCAAAGTGATAAAAGTGATCCGGGGTCAGTTCATTTTGTTGAGGAGGTTTTACCTGCTTCATTTCTAATCAGGCCTACAGAACATTTTACTGAATTTCTCTTGAAATGCACTGGCTTCCAGCTGTGATGCTACAGCATTTCCTCACCTCAGCCATTTTCTTGGGCTCAGTTCTCTTAATCCCAGGCCAGGCAGTTTCCTTCTGCCAGTGCTCTGATGTGCGTCAGGGATCACAGAGACTGGCCAGGGAGCTGGACCCACAGGGGAGAATCCGGCCCCCAAGCTACAGCCCCCCTGAAGCGGTACCTCGAGGAAGGAGTGGAGATGACCAGAATGAATTGCTTTGGTTAGCATGGCAAACCATAAGGAAATTGCCTGATTTCACGAATAACAATCTGTTAAAAGCATTTAGATATTTTCCATTTTTTCCTGTGATCTCTAATTTCTGTTCCATGATATGAAAAAAGCAGCATTTCCTGAATGGAGAAATTCCAACTTTGAGCTCACTGGGGCTGGGCAGATGGGAAATGCACCGCCACGATTAGCAGGGCACGGATGGGGACTCCTGGGGGGGGTTCAGTGACACACTTAGGCGACTTGTTGATCTACATCAAATTAGTTTCTCAAGTTACACTCCTGTTTCAAAACAGCTTCATGCGTCCAAACCTGCCCAGTTCCTGATGAAAGACCTGTCTGCCCTGCTGGCATGGCTGCTTGCCCTGCTGTTGATGTGCTTAAATCAGTCCTTGAAACTTCCTGCATGTCCAAGGGAGGACCTCGAGACTAACCTCAGCTGAGACACAACAATTCCTGTGCAGATGTACACAACAATTCCCGTGCAAATGCTCCAAGGCTGTTTTCAGGCTTAGAGAGCAGGTGAAAGCACTTTTGGAGACTGTTACTTACTGAACTAGTGCCAAGCTGTTGCGAGTGAACATCTAGCTGCTCTACAAACACATGTGCTCTGTCGCCAGCTCCCCTGCTCACAGAGGCCAGGCCTTTTCAGGCCTTCCGCAGGCCAAGCAGGGGTTGGAGGAAGGGCCTTCCTAGCCTGCAAAATCATCTGCAAAAATGCACCCCGTGCTGCAGTGCAAAGGCCTAACATGCCTATTTAGTGGTTGGCCTGAGGCCCAGGTTACACTCACACCCACAACTCAGACTTACTTGCACCAGATAGAGGTAAGAGTGGCTTTTGGAATTGACCAGGGCATCAGGAACTAGCAACAAACAGCATCAGTGTTTGCAACTCCTCCTCCTCAATTTAGGCAAAACTTTGGAAAGGCCAAATCAAGAGACTTTTCCCCAAAATCCACTCCTAGGCTTTACCATTAACTTGCTACATGCTGGAACAGCGCAATAGGGATTTAAGCAGAGCAATGTGAAGACTTGTGCAAGGGAAACACTACAAATGAAAGTGTTCTTACAGGCATTATCTGGTTCTTCAAATTATGGAGCTTAAGGTTAAATGGGAAACATTTTATACTATAGCTATAAAAATATATGGAGAGATTCTTAGTAGTATATCAAATACTACTAATAAGATTATTAAGGCAGAGGACATCACAGTCACTAATGTAACTTACAGAGAACAAAACCGAAACACATTGACCATCACTGTTACCTCCAATCTAAATATTACTGCCCCATAAATCCTGTTGCAGTGAGACCTGGAGAAGGGCCAGTGAAGGATGTGATTTCAGTAGGGATGCTCTACCTGGGTTCCCCTGAGCCATGGAGTCATAGATGAGCTTACAGGACTTCAGCAAGATGGCAATCTTCTTCTCCGGGGAGTAGGCCTTGTGCATGGTCGTGAACTTGTGAAGGATTTTTTCCAGTACAACAGTTTCAGGCACACTGGTCGTGACACCTAGGTCAGTAGTAGTTGTGTTTTGTATTACAAGTTGATTTTCTTTCAGCTGCTGTAAAGATCCATCTTTGGTGTGGATTTCTTTCAAATAAGAATCAATGGCTTCTTTTAAAGGTTTCAGGACACATTTGTACAAAGCAGACTCAGCAATCACATCTACATGGAGAAGAGAAGGAGAACACAAAAGTCCATGGAGAATAGTCAACACAGTTACAAGTAAAATTCCTAAAGAAAGATGTGCACATGCACAACTACACAGCTGAGCACAGGGAACAGAAGTCACATCCCAAAAAGCAGGCACTTCACTAGCAAGGCTTAAGACTGACAGCAATGTGCAGTCTCTGCCACTGGAGCTGTGGCAGAGCTCTTGCTACCGGCGCCCCATCTGATGGTCCTGCGCTTATGGATGCCCAGATGAGCACCCTATTTGTGATGCTTACTTTGGGATTAGATTACCTGCATCCTCCAAGCGCACCATTCACTAAAACGGGAGGGGTAGCCACCAGCTATGGAAGATACCAACATCTGGTCAGAAGCCTCTTACTCTGCCTGCCTAGGGAGTAGGCAGTCGACTCCTAACCTAAGTGGCCCATGTCATTCTGCTAAGTAACCACAAGAAGTGAACAGAGGTTGATCTAACCAAGCATTTTGCATAAAATTGGGTGAATCCGTTCACACACACGCCTCTACCAAGCAGAACAGGGAGACTTCTTCTTTATGCCTCCTCTTTGACTTCCCCTAATTAATATTCAAGACACTTTTCTCTATGCTGAAACCCCTTTCTGTCTCCAAGAAAGGGGTTATTGGGACAGAGATTGCATGTGTTACATGATTCACATGAAAAGTGAAGTTTTAGCTCCGTTCTTCTAGTTATGTCAAAGAGAGGCCTGCAGCAGGTCTATACTTCTGGAGAGGCTGCAGGGTCATCTGAAGCCTTGACTGGGTGAGAAAGGAAGTCAGAAGGCCCTGCTGAGACCAACACCTGGGTTCCTCTGAGTCCTGGTTCTCATACATAGCTGAGTCTCAACTCATACTGAAACTGCAGGTTCCCCTGGAAATCCTTGTCACATCTTTCCTGGGAAAATGCTTAGACCTTTTCCTCTCATCAGCAATGATGATGCATGTCTGGCCTTCATCCCTAAGAAATAAATACCTGATAAGGTATTTATGGCTTATAATACCTGATACAAAAACAGGGGAGGTAGAAACAGTAGAGTACCGTATTTATGCAGTTATGCTGCTGCTGGGACCCACACTGTGACTGGCAATTTTCCATGTTGTATCCTCTATCTCCCAGTTTGCTTGGAACTATCTTAGGAAATCTCATACATCTCTGCATTGGTTGGCAGGTCCTCCAGAAACAGTTGCAAGTCAAACAAATGCATGTTCTGTGTGTACTGCTTTGCATGGGATAAAGGTTTTACAGTCACTGTATGCTCTCATAAATGTATGTTAACCTTAGGATAATTAATTTCTTAGCAATGAGGGAATTAGTACATTACTGCCCCACAGAATACTGAATGAAATGCAACAAAACACCCCAAAGCAGCCAAAAGATTATTTCTCCTTCCATAAGGTAAGCTATGTCTGAAGCAAAGAGAAACAAATGCTACATTTTGGAGCCAGCAGTGGTGCATCTTCTTCTAAGCTGAGGAACAGAGAGGGTCATCAAATGATTTCTCCAACCTGTCATTCAGAAATATTGTAGCCTTTCCCCTGCAAAACGTGGAGCTGCAGTCGACGTGGAAGGCCACAGAGCAGTGCTGGCAGGATTCACCTTAACTGATTAGAGTAAAGACAGTCTTTTTGTGTGTCTGTAATACATGCACATACTTACATTTGTGTGTGATGTGCATATGTATGTATATATAATATAAATATGTATATATATGTGTGTGTATGTATATATTACATACACAAAAAATGCTTCATCTTAAAATAATCACAATGAGATTTTCACCTCGTTGGTTTCCTGGTTGTAGAGCAGCTCCTTTAGGCATTGCCTAAAGCAGACTTCAGCTCACATTCCTCAGGTGTGGGAGATGGCTTATAATTTTGCAAAGCAGAATCTGTGTCTGCCTAATCTCATCTCCCTCCTTACTTTCTCAAAACCTCCCCTAGTGATGGACAGAGCACAAACACCTACCTATCTGTTCCTCAGTGTAGGCAGCCGGGTCTGTCAAAGTTTTCAACTCAGTGCTCTGCACCAAGTAACTCTTCAGCTGAGTCATCATCATCCGGATTTCTTGTAGCATCTCCGTGCTGGAGCTCTGCTTCGCCATCATCTCTAAACTGTACACTCTGTAGTCCTGCACCAGGTTGCCAAAGTATGAATCCTTGTCCTGTGCCAGCTCCACTATCTTCTTCTGCAGCTTTCTGTCATTAGACAAAAAGACTGTGAAGACATTAGACAGGCTCACAAAGGACAGTCTGTTCTTGGCCTTGCCCAAGATCACAGAACGTGTTTTTTTTCCAGACGGAGAAGCCAGCGCCTCTAGGTCATCCTCTGTGCTGCTGGTGGAGTAGGAGTCTGGCTCGGATGCGGATGCCTGAGCCACAGCGTTGCCTCCTTGGCCCTCCAGGGAGGAGTGTGAGCCTTTCAGTTCTGTAGAGCCGATGGATTTGCGGCAATGTCCCGATCCCGTCTCAGAGTTTGTGCAAGTGGCACCAGCAGCTTTGGATGGTGAGGCAGCCTTGGATGAGGGCAGCACTGCAGCTGAGTTCGGTCCTGCAGATGTTCTTTGCTTCAACTGGCAAGACCTGGGGGTACTTGCTGCCTGGGAAAGTCTCTTCCGTCTTGGTGGTGGAATAGGAGGCGTCTTTCCTTTCTCAGTGGCACTCATTTTTGTCTCTCGCATGTCCTCTTTCTTCTCTGCAGGTCCAGGCTTTGTCTCCCCAAACTGCACTACAGCTCCTTTGGGAACCTCCCCGGGCATTTCTGCAGCCTTTCCGCACAGCAGCTTTTTATCTTGACCCTCAGGACTGGTTTCCTGCTTTTCATCTGCGTGTTCCCCTTTCAGCACTTGGCAGCTTCCAGGCTTAACCACACTGCTGTCCGAGGTCCTTTCCGACAGTCGCCTGCGCGGGGGGACAGAGGGCTGGGAGCACTTCTTGGGGCTCAGCTCCTTGGCTGAGCAGCTTTGCTTCCCTCCTTCTTTACTGTCACCGCCCTCAATTTTCATTTCCTTGATGCTCTTTCCCAGAGGCTGAAGCAGCAGCTGGTTTCCTTCACAGGCAGTCATAGGATCTTGGGGGAGCTTCAGGGAGGACTTCAGAGCGTGACCATGAGAAGGTGGAGGTGGCGGGGGGCGGCGGGGGGACCTCTTTTCAGAGGCCGTGGTGGCAGAGGGGAGATGGGTGCTCACAGCATGGCTTTTTGGAGGCGGTACGTGTGGAGGAAAAGGATTACTGCACTCTTCTATAAAAATAGGATTCACGAACCACAGCCTGTCATTTCCTATTGACAGCTCAATTTCACATGAGCAGTGGTTTGTGCTACTTGCAAAACACTGGGTTGGTCTTAAACTGTCTGTCTGGGTCGTGCTGAAAGCAGAGGCTTTTGCAGGGTGAGGTACCTCCCCTCCTCTTGTGTGATTTAAGGAGGAATCCCAGAAATCTGTTAAAAAAAAAAAACACACAAAAAAAGCAAATAATAGACCAAAATGAGAGAATTTTAGCTGCTACCAGTATAAAAAAGTCCTACTTTGTATTATAAGACTTTATGCAAGCTTTCACACCTCTGCACAGAACAACATGAGGAAAAATTTGATTGCGTTGTGTGTGCAAGGTGCTTCAAACAAGGCACGGGATCAGAAGTTTCACCAGAAAAGTATTTCTTGACAAATTTGGGAATTCCTTATAAGAGAATAATTAATCCTGTGCAGATTGTGCAGAGAGATCCAAATAACAAATACAAATGACTTAAAAAAATATCATGTCTGAGTCCAGAAACATAAAGTTTTATAGACCTTACCCAAACTATAATTAGCATTAGCTGTACTTCTGGATGAACCCCTGTTTTGCACCCTGCCTTGAGACTGCCTGTCTGCAGCTGTGAAAGAATACAGCCTTAAAACACTATGTGTGCGTGAAAGGTTTATACTGCAGGAGTAGAGAATAGCTGAATATTTCAGTGGTAATGAAGTTGATGTTTTAGAAGCAAGTAATCATTTATATATATATCTATATTACATAACACAACTGGACTTCCAATTTCTAAAGCAAGATTATAGCAGAACCTGAAGCAGAGGCAAGAAACTCTCTAAACAAGCTAACTGGGAACTTGGCTTAGATAAAATCTCTCCCCTGCCCACCACATCCCCAAAGACAGGTCACCTCTCCCAGCCCTGCTCCCCACTGCAGACAGTGGCTTTCAGTGGTTTCCTGCTTGAAACAAACTCCATGTAGCTCTGGTGCCTCCCTCTGCCCGCGAGCCATCCTGCGCTTGGATGGCCCCTTCCCCTTGCAGGGCTGATTCCACATCTCCTCTTCTCTCCTCTAGCAAAGCAGTAATATAAAATAGCCACAGAATAAACTATGTGCAAGCAAATTAAAAGGTTGTATCTGCCATTATTGAGAGAGGCTGTACCTGCAGCCAAGAATTTGTCTGTAAGTCACTAAAACCTGGAAGTTCATTTGCAGTGTTGGGTTTGGAGTCAAAAGACATCTCCAAAGACAGGGGGTGAAGTGTCTTTGATTTTGGTTGTGTCAGTTTTATTCAGTGTAACCCACCCACCACCTTTCTGCACTGCACTAGCAAGATGGTTATTCTTCATTGCCATCGGCCTTCCCTTGCTTAAGGGCTGCAAATTCAGAGGATCTCTCTGAAGCACTGCTGTGCACCCCACAGCCCTTGAACACCTTCCATACCCCATGATCTCCCTAAAGCAATGCCACCAGTGTCTCCGCTCTCTCCCAGGAAGGTAGCAGAGTGACCGTGAGGCTGTTTACCCATTTTGAAAAATGGGGAAAACAGTAATGGCACCTCCTGTAAAGCACCTTGTGGTCTGAGGATGCAAAATGCTTTACAAAAGTCTGATATTGTCTCTCTCTCCTTCCATTCATAACAAGGTAAAATTGTTGATTTATAGTCTAGGCTAGGATCCAGGGCTAATTCCACTTTATAGGCATGTCTCTGTGCTTTCCTATGGCTGTCGAGGCTACAACTGCTTTGTTCTCTGATTTTCTACCCTAGGAGGTAGGAGAATAAAGACACTTAAAATAAAAATGTTGTAGGGAACAGCAGCACTTCTGACAACAGAATTCAGCTGCACACATGCAGATGCCGCAGCACAGATGGTGTCATGCTGCCTAGTAAGTCATGCTGGCTTCCAAGACGGCCTAGGGTGCAATTTCCTTAAAATGTTCCTGCTCCACTGAGTACTAGGAAATGCAGAGCAGTGGGAGTAGCTGGCTCAAGATGGGATTGCTGAGTCTCATGGGCTCAGGAAATGGTGAGCGCACCAATTTACAAAAGGGAAGTTGGTTATTTTTCTCAATAGAGGGCAAGCATACAAACATGGTGAAAATGCAGCCATCAACTCGGATTGTGAAGGTCTCGATGAGGAGTAGAGGGTCCACACCATATCTTCTCCGATACTATGTTAAACTCATAGTCTTGGAAGAATGATCCAGCTTGCAAGTAGACATCTTACCACCCACCCAAGAACACATACCACTTTGAAAGAAATGGTAATTGTTATACTGCAATTTCAAACAACTCTAGGCTTCCTTTGGGAGTGCAAAATTGGCTGGTACATTTTGTTTGTAGCCTTTAGACTTTGTTTCAGAAAGCAGCAAACAGCAATGCTCATTACTTCATCCTGTTTGACTACACCAAGACCCAGTGGCACTCCAAGAAGTTAGGAGTGCTCCTCAGGGAATCTGTGTACAACAGAATTCCCACTGACTTCCTTGGCATGCAGAGAACTATGGCGTGCACCCATTCAGGCATCACCATTTTTATGACACCAATGTAAAAGCAAAAAGAACAAGTGCTTTGGTGATCTTTGATGACCAAAGCTCAGTGCTTTGAGGTTTGTCCTCTGATTAATCCTTCTTTTTAGAAGCTGCTGGAGACATGTGCCTGAATCAGGACCTCCACAGCTGGCTCAGGTTAGGTATCCAGCAAGAAAAGATGGGAGAATCATGGAATACTTCTTATATTTTAATCCAAACATTTGTAGCTGTTGTAATAAACTTGATAACAAGTTTGCAAGTTGCTATCTGGAGTTGCAAAGTTATTCTCTTCAAGTAATAATTACTGCTTGGATATACCTACTCAAGGGACCATTGACATATTGAAATTCATTCAAAATAGGTGATGCTGAAAGTGGTAGAGCGGAATCTACTGGCCAAATTCAACAAATCTGGCTGAACTGAAACTGCTGGGGTTTACTCATCCCTTCTGGGAGGTATAATGCAGAAAATTCAAAAATAGATCCCAAAAGCCCCAACATGCTCTACTCGGGATTTCTTAGCAAGCTGACTGTTTAGCTTTCAGCCTTGCTTGAAAGATTTCAACAGCTGATGAAAAACTGAAAAACAAAGTAGCATGAGAGAGGTTTGCTAAATTTAACAGTTGTCTGAAGTTCTCTAAAAGGAAGAAATCAGAAGTAATCCTCCTTTAGTTAACAGAACTTCATTTCCCAGCCGTGTGACTTTACACATATGATATAAAATTTGCTTGCTTGGCCTTGTCACTAAATATAGCATTCCTTTTTGTAGTCTTATGTGCATGAGATGAGAGAACACTCTGGGACACTGCACACTACTAACTAGAAAATCTGCAGCAGAAATTAATGTGCAAAAAGTATTACATTCCCTTCATCATTTCTCAACACTCCTCAGAGGGGAAAACTGCCTGGATATTTTCCTCTTTTCATTTACCTCAGACACCAACTACTTTGAATATCTGCCAGTTATCCTGCAAGGCTGCTCTACACATCAGTTGTAATTTTTGCCCCCAGTCTATAGTGAGACTGTAGGTCACACCCCATGTCCAACCGCAAGGTGAGGCTTCTGTCCAAAGGGGCTGAGTGGTCTCACTGCATGGACTTACCTATCCCCAGACCAGAGACAACTTCAAGATCTTGATAGCTAGTGGCTTCTAAAATTGCTTGTGGTAACTTCAGGGTGAAGGGCAGTAAATCCCTGTAAAAAGAAACACAAAACAAAGAATGAAACCCATAGTTGTTAGGAACTTCAAATTTTACCATTGTTTTCTAGTGACTGGATTTGCTCATAACTTCAAGCCCACTATCATAGGAAGAACTTCCACCCAATAAGGATCATTGTCCTTAAATTGTCCTGGCCTGGGTTGCCTCCCTTTCACAATGGATCACCAGCACATGTAAGGATGCTTCATGCCATTTTGCTGCCTTTTGTCTTTGCTTTTTTGATGTGAAAACAGCAGCAATATTTCCCACCTAGGGGTGGCCATCCAGTAACTGTTCAAAATACCTAGCAGTGAAAAGTGAGATGGCAGATGGCAATATTGTAATTAGAAAAGCTATTCCTTTTGGTGCACAGGTGATTTACCCTTTTTCTTTCTGTTTACCCCTCTCTCTAACTGTAAAAGTCAGCATGAGTGTAAGACACGGGCAGATAACCAGATATGGGGGCAAGACACTTCCTGGGGAAGAGACCTTCTGGGTGAAATGACAGACAGTGATAAAGTTCTGCTTAGCACTGGGAAAATGAGTATATTTTTCCTTTATAGGCTTCTAACTGTTTTGTTTCCTAAAAGAGGCTGCATGATTTTTGATAAAAGATGTTTTCTCAGAGGCTGTTACTTACCTTTCACTAAAATACATCCTGAGTCTTCAATCATTTCAGGGAACTCTTGAGCTGGCTGAACATTTAATGTTTGCTTGTTGCTCAATAATAACTTTTTAAGCCCATTGCTACTTCAATGCCCGTTTGAAAAAAAACAAGACATATTACTGACAAGAAAAGTCAGTAATAATCTTCAAAAGGCAGCAAGGAATGGTGCAGGAAAGTAGGTCCTGCATATACATCAAGAAGTTTAACAAGATGTTCTGCAAGCAATAGGAGATTATTTTAGAAAAAGCTGACCTTGTGGGTAGGTAGCCACATATACACACCAAAAATGCATGCGACTGAGGAGCGCCAGTCTGTTTACAGATGGATGTAGAGGGCCTATTTTCTCTTTACTAGCAGATAGATTCATGGATAAATATTCAGTTTCAAAGAGGAGAAGGCAGCAGGTTCATGGATAAATATCAAGTTTAAAAGAGGAGAAGGCAGCCTTTTTAGGTTTGTTTGTTTGTTTGATTGTTTGCTATTGTTATATGTACAAGTAGTTGCCTTTTTTTCTTTTCTTTTTTGATAAGTGTATCTAAAACTAGGAGACGTGAAGAATTTAGCCTAATAAAAAATCCAATTATAATCATGGGGCAGACAGGTTGCAGACAAGTAACTGAGTCAGATGTTTAACTGCAGGTGTTATTTTTGTGATGTAAGGAGATTTAGCCATCATGCTAGAACAGGCCAAAATTTCCTGAGAGAGTCTGTCAGCCACGATAAAGTCTTTCCAGTTATTTATGGACAGCTATTTACTAGGGCCCTGAGCACAGGCCTCTCAACTCATCAAAAGGGAGAGATTTTACAGGTTGCCAGGAAATGACCGGTCAGCACCTAAACAGCCATTTTATTGCTTAATTTCTGTCAGAAAGTTGATTCTTGATTTCCCTTATCTTTTGACAGCAAGCTAAGAAGCTATCTGAACCATCTAATTTATATTTGAAGCCCAGAAGCAACATTTACAACAAGAACTAATAGAAAAACTTTTCTTTTTTTTTCCTGAGACTCATTCTTAAACCATGATCATTTCTGCAGCTTGCTGTATCATACCATAGATAGACTGTTTGCTGTGTGAGTCAGTAATGTGACTGCCTTGTAAACATATCCTGATTCTGCTTTCCTTGCTTAAATGGAAATTGCAATGTTAAGATTCATCTAAGTTTATCCAGGGGACACCAAAGGTTTACATCCAAACCCAAACCAGGCCTCCTAAAGTGGGAATGGCATCAGCAGGTTGGGTAGGATCACTGCACCATGCATGGCACAAGTGCATAAAGGCAAGTGCAGATATGCAGGTTTAATTACATGGGGGGATTCATCAGTGGGTGAATAAACCTTGCGCTGATGAGGATGACCTAACTGTCTTTCTCATCTCTTTGCCAGCTGTATTTGGACTTTCTGCGCTGAGCAAACACACAAGGTCTGTTCTTCATCATTTTATGTTTGTAATTTTAGCTAATGAACAGAAATTACTTCAGGATTTGTCTCCTTTGATAGACTCCCCTAGTCAGAAAATATAACTGTTGAGAGAGTGCTCTGAACTTCTAGCAGTTAAGAGTCTGCTACCAGCTTTGCTAAGGCACTGCCAGGTGCACGTGGTTGCTTAAAGGTGCCTGTTGTACAGGATGGTTAATCCGGGATTGTTTCACCTCCATGCTCTGGTAGCTCTAGTCCTGTGTGGGTGCAGTCCTAGAGCCTTCCTCAGTGAAAGCTGCTTCTGCTCTCAGGGACAGCTGTGGCCCTGCTACGCCCGAACTTACACTGTGGGATCTGGCCCCATCGTTGCAATAAGCATCTGAAGTACCAACAAAGCCTGCTCTTCTGGCAAGCATCACCTGAGCTTGGGTAAAACCATAGGAAACACCTGGAGCTGTGCTGTGACTTGGGTTTTGTGGGATACCTATACATTTGAATTGTTTTGACTAAATCGTGTTATGAATTTGAACCAAAGCAGGAAACACAAAATGAGACTATATGGTGGTGAAAGCCACAAAGGCTGAAACGAGTCTGCATGAGCTCGTGGGAGCCACAGCATCCCAAGTCCTTTGGTAGCTCAGAAATTCAAGGTGTAGGACAGTACTGTAAAACTCATACTCCTTACCAGTAAACGCCAGTGAACACTGGTCTGAACCTTTCTATCCCACTGGGAAAATTTGAATCTTGTTTCAAAGCCATACAGGAATCTTTTTTTTTATGGGCATCGCTCTGTAAAGATCTGAACTGGAATCCAGTTTCCTTAACCAGGAAAGTGTGTATCCGACATCTGTGGCCATATCATTGTGCATTGGCCTCTTTTCTAATTCAGGCACAAAGCCATATATTTTCTCTCCCACCTTTTGCAGATTTTGCTCTTTGTTTTAAAAAACAGAAGGAAGAATCTCTGCTCTCATAGCACTTTCTCTTGCTCTTAATGCTACTAGTTTAAACCTTCATTTCTTTGAAACAACAGTGCCGCTACTCTGAAAGCAGAGTCTGGCCCTTAATCTCTACTCAGAAGCTGTACTCCAAAAGAAAGGGAAAAATCCCTTGTAAACCAGTGGCTCTGCACGTACCTAAACAAGGTGCAATACAGAAAGTTTTTGTTTTGGCTCCACACCAGTTGTGTTTCCTGCTCTAGGCATCTTTGTTCCAGTCATACAAGCACCAGCACACACTGCGGGAGAGGCAGGTCGGAGGGGAGAGCTGCCCTCCAGGTAAAGCAGCCCTGCACGGAAGCAGGACAGAGTCCAACTCACCTACTGACACAGTAGAAGGCAATGAGTTTGAAGACATCCTCAAACACCAGGACAGATCCTTCCAGGTACAGAACTGATGAAAAACAAAAGAAGTAGTCAGCAACTATTTTCTCTAATCTGCATTATCTGCATGGTAAAAAAAAAAAAAAAAAAAGATGGTTTTGGCTCACATATCTGATATTCTATGGTTTTACAGTAAAAGACTTAAAGAAATTATTCTCCTAGAGTTCAATGCAAAGCGACTTTACAGAGAAACACGAGGAACACCAGCTTGTCTTTACTGAGCAGCTAGCTCAAGATGTCAGAAGGCTGTAGCAGGAACAGAAACAACAGGAAGAAAGTAAAACAAAGCAAGTTACAGCCAAACAGTCCATTACAAGTACGTCAACCCCTAAGTGCACATCAGCAGTACATATGGAGCTGTCCTTGTGACTCTTCATGCTGGTATCTGTTTTGGTCTGAATAGCCGAAGCACTTCAAGTAAAAAATAGCAATTACTGTTTCATCGCTGCGTGTGTGGGCTCTGACCTGGTCACACAGGCAGTATGAGCACTGCCTAGTCACATCTCCTCTGTCTTCTTCCTTCCTTCATGTTATATAATAACAGCACTTTCCTTTAAGTGGGAAAATACAATCTGCTCTACCATTGCAAAGCTCTTTAAGACAACCTCCTTTGTAACAGTATGTTTAGTCCAAATCTCACACAATTCGTATAGAACTTCTGGCTGCTAAGCTAGAAAAAAATCCCTGGACTGGTGAGGAAAATTTCGCAGCCTTGACTGGTACCCAAGGCAAGAGAAAGAGATGGGTCTGCAGGAGCTAACTGCCCATCTTGGCTGCCTAGGAAAATCTGCTGTGTAGCTACAGGCTACATTGCTACAAATCCTACGTGTATGTGCGTGTACAATATGCAATCCCACATAACGACTGTTGGATTTAAGGAATTCTGTGGAGATTTCCCAGGAATGCCTGTTTGCTGGAGGAAGGGAATGGGGAATGCACAGCCGTTCCCCTGGTGCCAGCGAGCGCTGCCGGGAGCCCTTGGGCAGCAGTGCTGGCCAGACCTGCCCAGCAGTGCCAGCAGCCAAAAACAGGCTTTGCTTGTTTTTTTCTAGGCCACAGTTCATTGCTGTGGACATCAAGCTCAGCTGTCATGAATCAGTTTCCTTGGTTTGCCATGATTCACAGCCCTATGAAACTTCTCCAGCTCTTTGCCTTGCCTGCCTGTTAGTTCCCCGAATGAGGCAGGGCCTTCAGTGTCTGTAGGAGGGGACCGTTTCCCCAGCACTCGCCTCCCCGGCTCTGCTCATGAGCAGATGAAATAACACTAGTTCTTGTCTTCCCACAAGTAGAGAATCCCACTGGAAGGAAATGTTCAAGTGTGTTTTCTTTGTTTGGCTACACGGTTCATTCCCCAAGCAAGGTATTTCCTCTTTTTACTTCCCCGTTTCTTCAAGCCTAGGACAGTTTGCTATTTTGAGCTGAATATACCAGTGTAGGCATTTAAAAAGTTGCAAGCAATGTGTGATTCTCGTAAGCTCTACTTAACATCAATTTCTTTTGGATCAACCTAGACACATCAATCTCTTTGATATCATGCTCTTTGATATCATACTGCAATGTGGAATTTAAACATATTTTGAGCAAAATGATCCCTTTCTCTTGCAGTTTTCCCAAAACTAGGGAAAAAAAGTCTATCAAGCCTTTCCTTTTCCACAAAAAGAATCATGTTTCAGGCAGGGACTTTCATTAAAGATGTACCAAGAGAAAAAATTCTATAGTTTAAATCCATCTGTTTTGCAGCTCTGACATAGGAAACAAAAATAAAGACAAAAAACAGTGTTGTTCCAGAAAATTAACCAAAACCCAAGGGTCTCTGAATTCACATGAATCCCCACCAGTTAAATAAAGCCCTTTGTGCAGATGGTGGTTTTTAAGGACTTTCTTTTGTTAAGATCCCACGTCTTGTTTTGGCATCGCATTTTGCAGGTGTGAGAGGCTGTGCTGCACCTGTAGCTGTTTACAGACATGAACAGATCCCTTGGACTTGTCCTAATGATTGTTTCTGTGCCAGGATAACTTCATCATTTGGGAGCTTTAATTTTAATCAAAGAGTTGTATTAGTCCATGCCTCTCAGTGTCCAGAGAAGGACACTAACATAGAAATGCTTTGTGACCATATAGTTACTTCCTCTCCCAAATAAATGACATAAAACATCACAAAACTAGAGCAGTATAGCTACACAAGCTGTCTGTGCTTAAGGACAATAATTTTCAACAAGCGGTGTATGGAAATTTGACCTTCTGTGGTCTACTTTGAGAGATCATAAAACAATCAAGTAGGCTGGAATTCACTGTACAGAGATCCACAGCTCTGCTGAGGGATTTTGGGATAATCTTCAAGTAAGTGGGAATAGAAGAACACTACTTCGTCGAGTTACTCAAAGTACTGGCACTGTCAGCACCAGTTCTCTGCCCGCATTTCTTCTAAAAGAGACAGGGCCGAAGCATCGAAGGGACGGACCCTGTGCTGGCAGGGCAGCCTGCGGCAGGGCTGCCAGAGCCGCTTCGGACACAGCGCCCAGAGGGGAAGCATCACAGTCCAGTGCGGGAAGGGGCTTCCTTGGGAGGAACTGCGGGATTTCTTCCTTAACCTCTTTCCTCTGCTCTCTCTCTGCTGCCTGGCTGCCAGCAGACATCGCTGGTCAGCAGCGCTGCTTGTCTGCTTTGCTGTCAGGTTGTGGGATGTCCCTTGTGGGAACAGTTGCAATGAGCTTGTGGAGAACATTAAATGTGCTCTGTCGCATGTTTCTGCTTCTTGGAAAGAGGCATAAAATAGCATTTGTACAGCTAAAAGGGCTTTGCTGTCTGTCAGGAATAAAATGACCCTCTTCCAGGGCCATTGCTCCCCTTCAGGCAACTCTCCCTGAGAACAGAGTGACGAGGAGGTGTTTTTCTCCAGCTGTGGACGTGTTGTGGGTAGCTGAAGACATTTCCCTGACATGAGTGTTGCTGAGCAGGACAGGGACATGATGCTGACATGCTTAGGAATTCATGACTTTTGGAAAGGCTACAAGCAGGCACTTTTCTGCTAGTATTCTGTAATCCTGCTGAAAATTGCAGAGAAAAAACCTGCCTTCCCTGGCTCATGAAACACAGGTTACCTGAAGAGCAAGGAGAGCTTTACCTCTCATCAGAGGAGGGGCAGGATGACAAAAATGTAATGAAAAATAATTGCAAAGAACAGTAGGTTCTGTGAGCCAGACATGTTGCCATTGCCTGGTGTTTTACCTACTACTTGGAAACCCACAGAAAAAAATGTCACTTTCAGGAAAAAAAGGACAGAATAGGAAGTTCATTGTTCAGTTTTAAGCAGTCTGAAATGAACATATCAGAATTATTTGAAAAGGTTTGATGGGTGAGGGAAGTATTAATAACACGTGCTAGTGGTTCACTATTGGCAGTGCTCTGCTTTGTGTCCTTGCATTACTCACTGAATGAACAAGACACGGCCAGGTTGTGAACAGTTATAACTATTTATGGATGTTTCCTCTTTCCTTTTACAATACAATCAGGCTCTGAAGAGTGTTTTCTTGAGGCACTGACTGAGATCTGTCTTGCAGATTCTGTTATTCTTTTATTCAGATCTCTCCAAGATCTCCCCATCCAGATGCTGATGTTTTTAAGTCAAACTGTCCCCAGGAGTACTGCTTTCCTTTCCTTTTTGATTTTTCCCTGCAGAATTGTTTGCTAGCCCTGTTATGCTGGTCACATGGACGAACCATCCCAGTTTCCATCTTCTTACTGCTTACAAATGCTCATGGGACCCAATTACTGTAGCTTCTTCTCTAATGAAGCTGTTAGTCCTATTCACTGTTTTTGATATCTGTGTAAACCTTCTGAGACATCTGAATTCAAAGATATAAATTCAGTTGTGTTGACATAGGATTGGTGAGACCATCCTCGGAAGCCCTGCTTGGATGTGCTTGAGATGTACTCTTAGCCTTCCACATTCTGAAAAACAGTGAGATTTGTTATTATAGGATGACTCCACTTTTTTCATTTCTGTGTCCAGATTTTGTGATGATGTCACCATTTCCTAACTAGGCCTCTCATTGGTATTTTCCACTTTTGTTGCAGACCTGTTGCTTGATATCACAGTAGTCATGACCTTGCTTGCACTGATCTTTGCCAGTAAATGGCCTGGAAATATAGGTCTATCACCCTCAGCAGACCTTGCTGTAGGTCTGTCACCCTCAGCTCTTTAGAGCCTATTAATACAGGATTGCTCCATGGTTGAAGTTTCTGACTTTCTTATTTCTGGATGCTAATGCCTCCCTACCTGCTAGAGAAGGCCTGAACACAGCTGGTGGCAGGAGCTGTTGCATGGGCCCTGCTAGCAATTTCCCAACTCTAGGAAAAAAGTCCTGGCTACTGAACCCTGCTTCTGAGACTACTGCATTTTGCCACGGTGCACTGTACCTGCCCTGCCTACCGTGCTTTACTGAGATACACGAGGCTATGTTGCAGTTTTAGGTCTCTGAAAATGGGCAAAACTCCTTCATGTACTAGTTTGGTGCTGATATTAAAAGAAGGAGCTTTAGCTAGATAGAGGAAAATTTAGACTACCCTGGTAGAAGTACTTATGGTGTCCGTGCTGTCTTGCTGCTATTGTTTCTTGATTGCTTCCTCAGTGGTATTGTATGACCTTCCAGTGTTGTTCTCTTGTAAAACTTTGTCAGTCTTTATCTGTTCTCTTGTTCCAAGGCGTTTTTTTTTCTATTTTTTTTCTGTAATCATCTGCTTCTGCTTCTCCCATCTGATATCTAACCTGTAGTTTTCTTTTTGGTTACATAGTTGACTACTCTCTTGAGCAGCCCAGGTCTGTTTTGTCTTTCTTCTCTTTCTTAGTGCCTTTTTCATGATGTGGTCAGTTATTTCTGTTGTCTTCCGTATGGAGGACTGAATATGCCTGTTTTGGACTACTGCCAGCATCTTCTGTTGTGCATTCAGCTCATGCTCTCTCACTGGAATTTGATTTTATGGTTTCCTACAGAATTTTATCTCTTGGGCTATGATGAAAAAAAAAATCACTGCTTGTGGCAGTTCTTTGGAAATTGAAACCAATGAATTATGAAAGTGATAAAGTGTTAATGAGCTTGGACCTAAAGCTTAAGAGAAATCTGTTTTTATATTATTTTTCAAAAAATATAACTGTATTGTGCAGAAATAAATTATGAATATGCAATTAAAAAGAAAGGTACAGATCTTTGCAGCCTTATTTCATTGGGGCTGAAGGGAAGCACACTTTGCAAAGTGTACTGCTTCCCTGTGCACATGCCCTAGTTCTAAGAAAAAATAAACTGCCCCAGATCTAATGGCTATAGGGATGTTGGCCAGTCGTTTGCACCTTGGGTCGTGCACATTCATTCAAGCAGAAGGATTGTGCCTCAGTGCTCCCTCAGTGCCTTTAACCCAGTATAGGCTCCTTCAGTTGCCCTGCCGCATTGCCTCTGCCGCGTGGTGCTTGAGCAGAAATGTATCAATCACAGTCATTTCACTGCTGTTCCCTCCTTGTTGTGATTAGCATTACAGCAGGGATTGAGCGGGTGGCTCTCAAGGACACCTCAGCTGCAGCTAATGGTAGTATCAAAGGGAAGGTATCACAGCTCCTCAGCATTTTCCTTACACACATCCATGTGAACAGACCTAGCAGGGCCACAGGCACTGCCATTCATTTCATCTCCGGAGTTAAGAGAGGAGCATCATCTAGTGGATGACTGTTAAGTTTCAAAGGTACTTGCCCTTTTTGTTGATCATCACTCTTTATTTCCTCTGCAGAAATAAAGTTCTTATACCCAAATGAAACCCCAAACCTAGTTTGCATGATTTTTTCAGCCACAGCCTGAGAAAATCCAGGACTTCTTTCCAGGACTCGAGGGCAACATGAGGTTTATCTGGAGCTGTAGATGTAGCCTTGCAGGGCTCTGTATTCTTGTTCCCATGGCGGGCCACAGAGGGAAGCGTGACCTTTCCGAAGTACTGAGGAGTGAGGGGGTTCCCAGGGGCACCAAGGGGAGCAGGGGACACGTCTGATCACAGTGGTCCCCCTGTGAGCAGTTGAGTTTTGTGAGATCATTGATGGAGGTGCAGCATTTCCAGAGGCAATTCAGATCTACCCATGGATTGCAATGGTAGCACAAAATTTACATTCCCCAGCACAGAGATTTAACTTGTCAGAGCCCAAGGCTACCACTGATGGGACAAACAATATAGGTATATAAAAGTTGCTCTCTGAGGGCAAATTTCTTCGGTAAAACTTTGTAAGGTAAATCAGGCCTTGGAACGTATAAAAGGCCTCCCCTGTGTATTGTGTAACAGAAAAGAGTGCTATTATTTTACGTTCTGGGGCTTTAGTCCTTACAAACAATTTGTATAGATAATTCTGAGAATCAATCTATTTGTGAAAAAATGTATATTATGATTTGTACTTTTTTACTAAGTTCTAGTTTTTCCATTTACTTTTTAGTTTGTTTCTCTGATGAATCTGCGATACATCATCAAATACTATAGAGTTGAAGTAATCATATCGAAAAAGGAAGCTTTCAGAAAACTTTAAGGGAAGCCATTGGGTTCCCCAAACCACACTCTGCGTGAGAGACTTCCAGGAAGGAGGGTAAAAGACCAAACTTTCCACAAGTGGGAGAGGAAGGAGACTAACCCACTCTGTAATGACAGAGGGCAGTAGGGAAGCCAGAGGAAAATGCGATACTTTTACCTTACAAATTTTCGGTCCCTAAGAGCCGGCCAGACTAAAGAAGGTCTTCTGATTAAATTATTGAGAGTGATTTGTCAAAGCCTGAAACATGAGTTTACTTCTCTCAGTTTACTTTGAGCAATATCTTATTTACCTCATTTATAAGCCTAAATTCTGTTTTATTAATCTTTTTAAGAACTTCAAAGACAAAACATTGTCCAACAGGAAAAACGACTTATAATTTGTTCCAGTCACTGACACAAAGCCACTGGTACTATGGGTACTGATTCAGTGTAGCTTTCAAAAGTGGCTATTTTGGGGTAATATTCAAGGTAGTATGCTGACTAGGGTAAAACAGTACTATCCTAGAATAGCATGTATCCTCTCTTGCTCTGATTAAACATACATTTTGCATTTTTCCTCCTGGGAGTGAAAAATAAGGCAAAAAAAGCCCAAGTGAGGATTAGATTAATGTGAACAAGACTATTAGGGATTCTTTCCAGTAAGTTTCTTCCACAGTATTGTCTTCCACAAAAACATAAAAATGTAAATATTTGTATGGAGAAAGGGGAGGAAACTCTTTAGGACGAGAGTTAATAAAAAAAAGAAAAGAAAGAAAGAAAAAAAAAACACTATAAGCAAAAGAATGTTTCCAAAACAACATGCAAACCACAGAGAAACCTGGCAGTGTTATGTCTTGAAAAAGCAGCTGCATGAGGGTTTTATGTTTAAAATAAGCAGTGCATCAAAGTGATGCAGAACTTGGTTCAAATGCACTTGGCAAGACTTTCTGCTTTGCGTGTGCCCTCTTGCATTTAGAGGAGTAATGGGGAGTTTGCACAACACATTATAAATATGTCCTCATACCATGTTTTACAATACACCACAAGCCCTTGGTTGCCATTCTTGCTAAACCAGCACTCTGAGCTTCAACTGTAGAGGAGTCTCCTGAGTGTGAAGTCCTTGAAGCCAAGTGAATTTTCAGGGTTAACAGTGATGGAATAAGACTGACTAACAGTGGAAAGATGTCTGGGTTATTAGATATTCTTAGAAGGAGGCTAGAGAGCCTGCAGCTCTAATCAAACCATGGCCTCTGGCCAGAAAATGATAACTTCTCTTGAACTGCTATAAACCCCCAGGCAGAGATGTTCCACTTGCTTAGGCCAATGACATCCACTACAACAGAAAGCAGCAGAAAGGCTGCACACATGGAGCTGGACACTGGGTTCTGGACACAGCTGTCCAGCCACCTGCTGTACCTAGCAGGGCAGCCTCGCTTCACGGCAAGCTTTGATCCCAAGAATGTGCGTAGGTGAGGTCGACACTTCTCGTTAATGAGAAACACATAAAGAGGGGAAATTAGCCCATGCTGGGTGCCGGGTGATGCAGGCAGATTGTTATCTGTGTCTGAGCAAGGCTAATCTTCAGATAACTAGGGTAGCTCTACATCTTCTGAGAGGTAGCGCAGGCACACCATTGGCAGCAACAGCAACCGCTCTAAGAGATAACATTCGTTAGTCTGCTTTCCTTAATGGCAAGGTACACATCACACTGAAGAAGAAGAATCTACCACAGGGAAAATATGATACCAGCCTTTATGCCCCAAGGTGTCCCTATATACAATTAAAGTTAAAATTTGAAGCGCAAGCTTAACTACATCTTCAACCTTTCCAGCCTCTACTACTAAAAATACACACTTTTACTATTCATGGAATGGTTAATCCTTGAAAATAAGTAGTCTTTGACAAGCTCTCCTGCTTAAATGCATGATTTGCTTAAATGAGATGGCATTAGGGAAATCAACCATTTTAGGCAAGAGAATGGATGAGGTATCTTCTCTCTCCCAAGGGCTTCTGTAACTCTGTTATTAATTTTTCCAACACATTTCTGCTTTTTCAAGGCTAGTCAGTCCCAGAGCTGACAACAGTTTCTTATTTTGCCTCAATCACACACTCCAGCATGCAGCAATTAAGGAAAACATCCTTTTAAAGTAAGCTGGAAAAATTGGCTTCTGTGATGGTACTGCAGCATAGGGTGACCTGCCAGGGCATACAGAAAGCATACGGGGGAGCCTGATTAACAACGTTGATGTTGCAGTGCTGAGTGAGGTGAGGTAAGGTTGCAAAACCAAGTACACGACAGGCCAAGGACCTCTCTCTGCAGCTCAGCAAATCAAGTACTCACTCAGCGTTGTGGAAACCTAAAAGCTGGGCTTGTTTAGGCTGCCTGCTTGAGTCCCACCAGCTGCTTGTGCCCAAGTTTGTGATCTATAAAAATAGGCATGATGCCCATGACCGTCCTGGGAAAGGAAGTCGCCCTTCTCTGCAGGGAGAGGATGGAGCATCTTCTCAGCACGGGCCAGGGCTGCTCTGCCTACAGCATGTTGCTTGTTTTTGATTTGGGTTTTTTGTTTGTTTGTTTGCTTGCTTTTCTTTTTATTATTATTCCCCTGGGCAATTTTCCCTCAGCTTTGAGCCAAGCTCCTACCCTTCCCTGCAGTGCTTACCACCTGCCTGAGGGCTCTTCTTGCACCTCCAGGCAGCTCTGCTGGGCTCCTGCCTCTGCAGGCAGGATCTATACTCTATGTATATTAAATAAAATATACCTTCTATAGTCAAACTGGAGCTGAAGAGGCTTAATGACCTTTCTGGCCAGTAGAGAAGTCCCCAGGGTGGTTTGTGTGGTGGTTGCCATGGCATTCCCCTCTTTGTCTGTTTTATCACTGAATAGCAGCAGCACAGGGGTATCAAAATTAAATAAATAATTTCTTTTCAATCCATAATATCAGGGTAGTTTCTCATCTATTCAGAGGAAGTTAGAGCTATAGAGGGTCCTACCCTGCTTCCATGCCTTAGTTTACAATATTGAGAATTCCTCTTTCTGGTGCTGAAAGCTGCAGGGTTCTCATTGAAGGAGTCCAACTGTTTTGATTGCAGTGATTATTCAAAGAAGAACGATGGTGCCATCACTGTGGTAACAGAAGTAGCTGAATGCACTTGCTGTCAGACCCTTCTGCCTGGTCTCTGATAAGCAAGCAGTTCACCCCAGAGGCCTAGCTTGGAAGGGAATAGGACAAGAAGTTGCTTGTTGGCTTTGCTTACACCAACTGAAAAGTTCCTTTAGCACCTGTGCAAAAACAGACTACAATCCCAGATCAAAGACCAAAACCAGACCAGTGTTTTAGCCCACAGCTAGCTCAGCTCTTTGTCATGTTGAGGAGCATTAAACTTCAGCTATGAGGCGTTCCTGGGTCTTTTAAAGCATGTGAAGATATCTCAGGTGAGCTAATTCATCCAGAAATGTGCACCGATTAAATAGTCTGAGCACATTCTCTCCTTTCCTCATACACAAGGCATCTACCAAAGAAAGGAGGGCTATTTCCTTGGAAAGACCACAGGAGGAATACTAACCTAGGAAATATTTAATTTTTAATTATTCTTTTTCACCACTATCCCTCTATAAATTTTAGCCATATTGGTCCCAGAACACAAATCTTAGAGAACAGGAATTACTTTTTTCTGCTCTATTGAGGACTCCTTCTGAGAAGGGCTCTGTGCTGTGAGCAGGCCCGAAGACAGGCTTCGTCTCCCTGCTTAGTTCCCTCTCACGGGATCACAGGAGCGTTCAGGCTGGAAGAGACTTCAGGAGGTCTCTTGCCCAGCCTGTTGAAGCAGACAGACCAAGTTGCCCAGGACATGGCAACTAGTCACATCTTGAAAAAACTGCAGCACTGCCTCCAGTGAAAATCTCAAGGTGCTGCCCGAACAAACGGCTTCATCTTAGAAGTCAGTGCCATAGACATTAGCACATATGGCAGTCCATTCACTTTAGCTATGAAGTGAATGAGTCCATCTTTCTGACCTCCTTTAGTACCACAGATTTCTATCCTTTCAATCTTCATTCCAATTCAGAAATGACCAAGAGAAAAGGCAATTAAAGTGGATTGTAAAAACAGAGGTGGTGTTTTCCTTTATTTTCTGTCATCTGAGCCTTTGGAGAGCTGCATCTTTGAACAATTTCTCTGCAATTTTTAGCAATAGAACATTCTCTCTCTTTATGAAAAAGAAAAAAAAAAAAAGAAAGGAAAAGAAAAATGCTATCTAACTTCATTCCACTTTCTGATTCGAGGAGTCAGGCTGTTAGCAAAAAGACTTGCAGAACCGAGAAGGCTATCACAAAAGTTGCCAACACTTCCACATAAATATTCATGCCACAGAGGTCATCTGCACAGCTTGCCACTCCCAATAAAAAAGCTAAATAGTGAGTGGGACATGGAGCTATCAGGAGGGACTGAGCTATCATCACATTTTTCTCTTGAGCTTATTCATGCTGCACTTTTTAGTGCAGTTAAAGTCACCTGACCATGCCATGCTATGACAAGAAACAAGAACTTTCATCTTCAGAGTGGATCATTCATCCTCAGCATCATATGTTAATAGAGAAGTTAATAAAAATAAAGGAAGGAATTCTGCTTTTATTGTCATGAGCACTTAAGATTTTACTCCATATCCCAAGCAAAGGACAGGAGACAAACTGTCAGCTAAAGCCGGAATAAACTCAGGGTTTTCTTACAGGACTGTCCCTTGTGAAGCACTGTGCTTGACAACAGAGTCCCACTATCAAACAGGCATGAAATACAATAACAGTGATAAAGATGTTTTTAAAACACAAGCAGCTAAGCCAGAAAGCGGATGAGGAAAAAAGAAGGAAATAATGAATCACTTGGAGGGCAATGTGACAAGCAGGGCTGATAATGATGGCACTGAAACCTTACTGGAAACAGAAAGTTAACAAATGCAAGGGGAAAGAAGCTAATACAGATTTCAAGGGCAATAAATTTTTGCAGCCAAGGGTCGCCACAGCAACAGCTTCAACACCTGCTTCTTCTACCTGAGGTCCCAGAGGAAAATGTGCCACAGTATAAGATTTTTTTAAGGGAGCAATTTTCAGTAGTTGGTGTCAATATGGATAAAGGCTTAAAAATAAACCATAGCTGTTTAAATTTAACTTTAAATATCCAGGTTCCAACCTTGCATCACTTCTACTCCTAGGTAGCTTTGAAGTCACGTATCAGGATTACGGGAGCGGACGGAGGAATCAAAATGGGTAATTCTTTGCGAAGTTATGCTTACTACAATTCATTGTGTTTGATTACCTGAGACTCCAGAATCCCTCTCTATGGAAGACCACACTGGAAATTCAGAGGAAGTAGCACAGATTCAGCTCTGGTGAAGCCACACCTGTAGGACCATGTCCAATTCTGGGCTCACCAGTACAAGAGAGGGATGGATCTACTCGAGAGAGTCCAGAGGAGCATCTATTTCCCTGTGGAAAAGGCTGACAGAGCTGGATTCATTTAACCTGGAGAAGACTAAAAGGGGATCTTATCAGTGTACACAAATATCTCAAGGGAGTGTCAAGAGCAAGGGCCAGGAACAGGACAAGAGGTAAAAGGCACAAACAGAAGCACAGGAAGTTCTGCCTGAATTTGAGGAAAAGTTCTTGATTATGGGGATGACTGAGCACTGGAGCAGGTTGCCCAGAAAGTCTGTGGAGTCTCATTCTCCGGAGATACTTAAAACCTGCCTGAACACAACCCTGTGCAGTGTGCTCTAGTGACCCTGCTTGTGCAAGCGGCTTGGAGTAGATGATTTCCAGAGATGCTTTCCAACACCAACCATTCTGCGATCCTGGTGATTTGGAGAGGTTGCATAAGAAAAGAAGTTAGAGGGGCCCCCATGGAGTCAGTCAGAGCCACTCCACTCTGGGCTGGAGCCTGTGGTTAGGCTACCAGAGAGAGGTAGACTAATTTTTACATGGTTTTATCTCACTTTACCATCCAGCAATAAATATTCAGTACAGGCTGGTTTGAAAAATTAGTTCTGTAATTATTTCTATAAAAATAATAGGATGATCTTTATTCTGTTCAATTGTAGTTATTGCTCTTGTTTACCCTTCAATCTGTGTATTTTTTGAAGAATCACATCCTCTTTTTCTTGGTATAGAAGGAGGAAAACAATTACTCCTCACCAAAGCACAAGTGCAGAACTCCAGAGATATGTACGGTGAGCTTACATATTTCATGAAATCAAATTAATTTCAACTATAACTGTTAAGATTTCCAAGAAAAATAGAGAGTTAAGCTTAATATCTGATGTTCCACTGAACTCTCAATATATGTTAGTTCAACATCTCATTAACATATCCATGCACGTTTACACCAGATTTGTTTCTTTTTTAGTACTACTGCAATATCACTGACATCAGAGGAATATTTTCTGTATAGATAAAGGGGAAAGAGAATCAGGACCTGAGGTTATGACTTCTTATTTGAGAAGAGAATTTGAACAAATGAAATTACAGACTAAAACTTAGCTAAGGAAGTAGTGTTCAGATCTTGAGTGATTTGAGGTTACAGCTCAGGTTTGAAATTACGCAGAAATAACGGCATGTTATTAGAATCGAGAGTACCCAAAGTAGTTTACATTTTAGGGGAGTTTGAGAGATATCCTCCAAGACTTACATCCCTAAATGGAGGAAATCTTGTAACATGCCCTCTTTCTGGAAGATTTTCATAGTGTGGTGAATCTGAGTGGGAAGTATGCAATTCTACAGGTGAAGAAGCAAAATCAAGAACGCACAAGGAAGAAACAGAAGGTAATTTTTAAAATGCAGTCTCTATTTTTACTGTTTCATGATTTTAAGGTCTATTTCATGAAACACATTAAAACTCCCAGGGGCACAAAAAAAAAAACAACAACAGAGTTTTTATTGGTTGATTTTTTTAACTCCTCAAGTTCTTTGAGGAGTTAAAAAAATCACAACTAAATCAGCTCAGAAATTATACTTCCCTAAACATTACATCAAATGTCAACAAGGCAAATTAGATGTGGGGAAAAGAAAGAGAAAAACAAAGATCCACTCCTATTCAGTGGAGCTAGGGAGCTTCCCCTCTTATGCTTCAGTGAATGGACATTCCTATATGGATCTCGGAGGTTGGGCAGTAACCCAAAATAACATCATTAGGATACTGTGGAAAACTTCCCCATATATCCTTGGAAAAGCAGCATGAAATGAGGCTTTTTACAAACAGTTGAGGAATAAAACTTGCTGCATATGGTAAAAGAAAGAGCTGGACCAGAACCATCATGTAACTGAGCCTGTGGCTCTTAGAGGATATGGCCTGTGCTTCTACATGTCACCTGTGACTGCGCTAGGTCTGCATGAGGAGAGCAAGGAATAGCTGGCAAGGTGCTCCCAAATAGCAGGCTGGGATGGGCTATGATTTGCATTTTACCTGGGAGGGAGGATTTCTGTAAAATCAGAACTGTACATGTGTCAAAGCAAATTCAGCTTTCGACTTGCACCTGAAAACATCCTGCTGAGAACAATCAAATCTATGGAGTTACAGATGCAACAGAGAGAAAAATCTGTTCCTGCTTTCTCATACCCTTTAGAAGGAGGCAGCTGTCAAAAAGGGACTCCAGGGGGCTGATAATACAGATCCTTGCTTACATGTCGAGTGAGAAAGGAGGTATGAGGAACAGGCCAGCAAACCAAAACCTCTTGTTCCCAGCACAGCTAGGGACAGGCATTCGGAGGGTCAAACGGCACAGGAATTATAACTGATCCTTTCACAAACCAGAGAGGGACCAGCTCTGCTGCATTTAGGAGGCAGCAACCAAGAGGATTCACTTCCCAGTTTGTGATGTTCAGTGGGAGGCTGAGGTCTCCTTTCTGTAGGATCAGAAAAACTAAGGAGGGACTTTTCGAGATTAAAGACAGGATGTGACACTTGGGAAAACCCTGCCAGTCTACCACAGTCTTCATGCCATATAGCTGGCATATTTTACACACCTTCAGGAGGAATAACACTGCATTTTCAATAAACATGCATTCCCTGGCAACATAACATCTTTGATCTACAGTTACCCAGCACATGTACGCAGAAGTATCCTAAATTTAGACTTATACCAGTGGAGTGTGAAGCAGACTTTATTAAACTAAGGCAATCCAAATTTACCACAGCATTTAAAAAAGAATTTCAGATTTTAGTTTAAAATCTCTTAAGGTATTCTGACAATATATAATTTTCTTTCTAAGAAAGTTTAGAAAGGAGTTGGAATTATGCAGAGGGACAATAAATCAAAGTTAATCTTTCAGATTTCTCAGAGACATCAAAATTTTACTATATCTCGCCTGCAACGGCTACAGTCCTTTGGCTTTACTAACAAGAATTCATTCAGTATCATCTATATTCAAAAGCCAGGCTACTTACCCTAAATGAGAAAGCAAGCAAAAGCGCGATCCTGGTTGACCCACCGTGTTACTGCCAAACACAGCAGCGTGGAGAACTGAGACGCTATCTAGAGCTCAACAGTGCCAGGACTCAAGCTAAAAATAATGTGAATGTCCATGATAGGAATGTACCATCTTCATGGCTGCAGGAACCACTAAACTTGGTGACATTTCTCTCTCTCTCTTTATTTTTTTTTAACAAAACCTATTTTTTAATTACTCCGCCCCACTTATTTTGCAGCTGGTCTAAATATGGTGTAAATTGATTTAATTTTTGTTCCTATCAGAAAGCCACACCTCTGGACACATGCTTTGTGTTAAGTTCATGAAGAGAAATAGCAAGCAAATTAGCTTGAGAAATGTGCCACAAAATCTTTCTAGTTAAGCTTACTCATATCAAAATTTTTGTACATATTTTACTTTGCCTGTACTCTAAACAACCAGATTTTATGCACAAAATAAAGCAGCAACATTTCTATAAATGACATTTTTGGATAAGCAGAAATCAAATTCTCAGCTTTTAGGCCCAAAAGGAAAATTCAATTCATCAAAAAGTATTTTTTGCTCTACCATGCAACACCTAAACTGTAGGCCAACTTAAAATAAAGAAGATTTTTTTTCTTAGTCTTCACATATAAATTCTTTCTTAATCTTAACACATAAAGTTGTGGCAAAAAGTTTGCTCTGCATATCTGCAAATGACAAGGTGCAGAACCGTGGGGGAACTGAGGTAAAGCAGCAGCAGGAAATATTAACCAAGCTACACTGGAAAATCAAGATCTGCTGCCAGTCATCAGAGGAACGGTCTCATTTCAAGCAAGATTACATAAGTACTCGGTGATCAAAAAAAGTGTAATTAGATCAAGAGAAAAGAGCTTGTTGAGAACTTACTCGATTTCTCTTCTTTAATATTATACTCCAGCACATCAGGAGCCTCATTTTGAGCTGGCAGGCGGACTGCAAGGACCATGTTCTTCACATTACCTTCTTTCCTAACCAAAAATATCTGGAAAAAAAAGAAAAAAGAAACCAGGAGCTTAGCTAACATGAGCTTCTGAGTTTATTTTAGGTTACTGGCAGTGAAGTTCTTTATCAGTTCACTTTTAAATTACCTTATTTTAGTTTCATTCCACTTGGTCAAATAATGACTAAAGGGACATTCATCTTGGGTGAAATTCAGACCAGTCAATGAACCAGTAAAATTTCTATGCATCACTGATGTCGCACTCAAGCTTAAGGCAAACCATTTCACTACCTGAACAATATGAAGTCACACTCACAGTTTGTTGAATGATGCTCCTCACAGAGGTGCCCTCAATTAAGCAGAGTTCCCCCTAGAATGTCTCAGTTGGGCTGTGAAAGCAAGTGACTCACTTGTACATGTAGAGGAAAAGGACTGAAATAAGACTAAAAAGTAAATGCAAGGCTTTGATGGCCAGCACATCTCACAGCAGAGTGATATCATAGGATCATAGGACAATCAATTTGAAAGGGACCTCGGGAAGTCTCAAGTCCAACCTTCTGCTCAAAACAAGGTCAGCCATGAGATCAGACCAGGTTGCTCAGGGCTTTCTCTAGTTGGATTTTGAAAGCCCCTGAGGATGGAGATGGCATAACCTCTCCAGGCAACATGTCCCACTGCCTGACTGTCCTCACATGGAGCAGTTTTTCTGCTCTAATTTCAAATGTATGCCCATTTCTTCTTGCCTTCCAACCATGCACCACTGCAAAGAGCCCAGCTCTGTCTCCTCGAAGACTTTCCTACAGGTACCCCAGTGGGGAGGCTGCTGGGAGATTTCCCCAAAGAAGTCCCTCCTCTCAGCTGAATAAGCCTGAATCCCTCAGTCTCTCTTCAAAGGACAACTGATCCAGCCTCCAAGCATCCTGGTAGGCTATGCTGAACTTGCTTCAGTTTGTTGATGTCTTCCTGTACTAGGGAGCCCAGAACTGGCCATAAAATCTCAGTGTGGTCTGATTTAACAAGTGCTGAGCAGTGGAGAACACTTCTCTCAGTCTCCTGTCCATGTCCTTCCTCATACAACCTTGGGTGCTGTTGGTCCTCCTTGGGCACATGGGTGGTCCCCTCTCAGTTCACTACCTATAGGCTCCCCAGGGCCTTTTCCAGCACCCAGCATGTAACACTGCTCGTTTTGCCCGGGGCAGGATTTTACTGTTGTCCTTGTTGGATTTCATAAGGTGTCTATCAGGGTCATTCCTCCAGCATGTCTAGGTCTGTCTAGATGTCAGTCTTGCCCTCAAGTGTATTAACTGGGCCCATAATCACAGATTGTTTGGACCTGGAAAAAAATCTCTGGAGATCATGTCCAATTCCCTTACTCAAAGCACAGTCACCTAGAGCAGTTTGCTAAGATCTGTGCCCAGTTGGGTTTTACGTGTCTCCAGGAGTAGAGTCTCCACCTCGGTAATCTGTTCCAGAGTATAAGTGCCCTTCCTTACAGTATTTTTTCTCATGATTAAATGGGATTTCTTGTATTTCAGTTTGTGCCCAATGTCTCTTGTCTTTTCACTTGGTACCATAAAGAAGAGTTTGCTGGAAACAGTGATTCTCACTAGTGGAGCCAGTACAAGAGAAAAAATAAGAGAAAGAGAGAAAGAAAAGTAAGAAGAAAAGAAAGAAAAGAAAAAAATAAAATAAAAAATAGAAGAGATCCTATCATTCCTTGTATTGTGTGAGCTGCTAGAAGTGTTTCTAATTACAGTTCATTGTCAGGGACATTTTTAGCTTGTACCTTGAAGCTGCAGATTAAAAGACAAAGTAATCTTTACATTTATATCTTCTTTGATAGCAGCTTTGGCAGCAGAGAATCAAGGTATTTTTATAAAAATGAATTTAAAAATTGTGCTAATTCTAGAGTCTGGATATTAATGCTAGAAAGGAGATGTGTGAGTTGATAAAACGTTTTATCAATTTATATGCAGTGGAAATCTACCAAGAAAGCTTTAATCTCTCAGATAGAGGAAATAAAAGATTCTGCCTAGAAGCCAGGTTCTTTCTCTGCATGACACGCAAGCATAAGAGCATCCTGTGTTACTTTGAAGCCTGTATGCTAAACACAGCTTTGGGGCAATCTTGCAATCTGACACAGTGCCATGGCCTTGACCTCAGCCATTAGTAGGAAACTATGCCCCCATGGGCTCAGATTCACTGAAAATGCAAAGAGAAATCAAATGGGATATAAATGCATGGAAAATAGGTGCGTGCTCTATTTTTTTATGTAGGGCAGCTCTGACTTTCTATGTAAGAGAAGGGATCTGCAGGCAGAAAAAAACCCTACAAGTTTTTTCTGCCTCAGATCCGAGTGCCTGCATAACAGAATGGTTCCTGTCACCTACCCTGAGCGCCTACTGTGACCCTTGGGCATTAGACACATCTATTTTACATTGCATTGGTCAAGTGTTTCATTAGAAATTAAATCTGAACAAGGAGAGAAGTGAAAGCTGGAAATGATTCACTTCTGTTTTCTGATGAGCAAGACTGGTTTCCATGGCTCCAAAGGCTAAAATTGGACCATTGCTATTAAGATGAGAGGGAGACAGGTTTGTCTGAGCTGCACCTTACCATGCTGCCTGGGTCAGGACTGGTAGACAAATAAGTCTCTGCTTTCATAACTAGGGAAGGGAGAGTCCTGAGCTGATTCAGCTTCTGATGAGTTCTAGGAAGCGGGAGGGCAGGCAAAGGAGAGCCAAGCACAGTGCTTAGCACGTCAGAAAGTGCTTCCTGCCCCTGCCGTGGGATACCTCTGACATTCAAGCTCTTCCCCTGCAGCTGAAGCTTGAGCCTGAGAACGGCATGAGCAGGAGGAACAGAGCAGCTTACTGCCAAAGCTGCTCAGAGATGCAATATCAGCCAGCAAGGACTGGCAAATAGCAGAGGAGGACCATAGGCAGCTATTCTGAGGACAGTCATTCAAGTCTCCCTTTATAGTCAGCACAGAAAAATAGAGACCTCTTGAGCATAATTTGGCAAAATTCTCTTATCTGAGAAGTCTGGCTTGGGGCAAGGTGAAGCGTATTGCACTACCACACTGCCTCTCCACCAGCAGTGGCCTCATCCCGGAGCAGATGTCTGTATAGAAGGTAATTAAGTGAGATGGGGGAATCCCACTGGAGGCTCTCGTCCAGTTTATGCTGGATACTAGCCCTGCCACAGATCTATTTCATGATTCAGCACAGGGATAAGTCCCCAGCTGCTCAGGGAATGAGGTGCTCTGACACCCCACCAGGGCACCTACCCCTTAGCACACCTTATCACCAGCACCCCAGGAACGGGGAACTCCCTTTCCTACAGAGCAGTCCTGCATAAGCAAGCTCTGAACCTTGCACAAGCCTGCCTTTTTCTAACACAGTCTGTGGGGACTAGCTACCAACTACTCCCAGGTTTTCAGGGCTTTTTTCTTCAGGAATTGGCTTTATTACTCCAGATTAGAATGGTCAACACATGAACCTTGCCAATGCTACTCTTCAGCCTAGCCTAACAGCAAGAACAGTCTCTATGTTTTCCTCATCTGTGATGCTCTAATCCATTCGTCCACCTGAAGTTCTCCTACCCTACTGATTGCTTCAAAGCAATGCAAAGCAATGCAATGCAAGGAAAGCTCTGCACATTCCCCTGTAAATCCCTGAAGCTGGACTACATGTGAACATTCAGGGTTCCCCTGTGCTCTCTCTATAGTTAATCCTTGTGCCTAGATAAGAGACAGAAGTTAGTGAGGAATAACTGAACTCTTGCGCCAGGCCATTAGCACTAAAAATCTCCACACCTTTGAAAACAGTATGGCCTTCTTTAACTCACACCCTTGACTAGGAAATATTCCCTTTTGCAAGCTTAAGTTTTTCCCTCTGCCTTTTTTTTTTTTTTTTTTTTTTTTTTAAGAATATTCATTCCTAATATTTGTTGTTTCAAATAAAATGTATGCAGAGATATAGGGAAATACTGCATGGAAGCTATGCGACAAGATGCATGCAAAGATCTGAAAGCCCAGAAAGAAATAGGCAGTGGTACCCCGTTCTGAAATCAGTGGGAATGCATCTCCCTGAAATTATTTGCTAACTATATAAAAACAAAGGGGCAAACTCTCTTGCTCATAAAAGGCATAATGCCTGTTTTACACCTATGCGAGCTGCAAAAGCATCAAATGGCTGTGGAAACATAGAGTCTACTAAATATTCTGATTCGGCATGAAGAAAAGCGATGCTCTCCCATCCAGCTCCACCGAGGGCAGGAAGTGCTCGTCTGAACTGAAAGCGCTTGGGACTTACCCCTGCTGCTTCTTTGCCAAGAATGGCCCCCGCCTGCTCTTGGCTCATGTTCAGCTGAAGCCAGACGGGGCAGGTTTTGATGAGTTTATCAAGGATGCTGATTCCTGGAAGGGGGAGGCAGTTCCGCAGGGCAATGCTCGAGCAGAGCTCTGTCTCTTTTCCTTCTTCGCCAGGGTCCTTGATTGAGCTGGAACACAAGAGAGCCTGCTATAAGCAGAGGTGTGGACGGATAACTGTGACGGCAAGGACAGTAAATGCAAACATGCAGCTATGCGCAGAGGCACTTGCACACCAGGGAAACTCCTCGTGTGGCATCATGCAGGAGCTGTGCGGAGGCACCAGAGTTGTCCCTTGCCCTGCTCCTGGAGGCTCTTGGAGGAAACCTGCCTGTAGGAGCCACAGGCTTCTCCTGTGCTCGGATTTGTTGGCAGCCACTTTCTGCACCCAGCCTGGGTTTCCTTAGTTAGCCTGCAAAAAGCAGACTAAGACTTCTGTACCCACCATCTAAGAACAACCCTGAGTCCTCCTAACTCCACTGATGAGTCTGTGCTGCTAGGAGCTGGCTGCTGCAGAGCCCAACGCTCCACGCTCTGCCCAGCACCCAGGCAAGCGGGGCTGATGAGGAGGGTTAATTAATATCAGTACCACGAAGGATGTAAGGAGGAGGTGTGCTTAGGATGCCTTCAACAGCAATGTATCCACTGTGGTACAGAGAATTTCACTTGCTGATTCGCAACAGAATAGTCATCTGAGGTCCAGGCCCCAACAGGTTGCTCAGCGTGAGGCAGGCCATCCTGCTGGACAAGCCGCCACTGCCGCGAAAACAGTGTCCCAGGGGAGAACCGGGGAAGCTCATGGATAAACGCTAGAGGGAGCTTCAGGAGGGAGAAGAGGTCTCGATTTTTCTGTCTTTCCCACAAGACTGGCCGTTTTGGCCAGTTCTGCAGATATAATTGGAAGCTCCAGAAAAGGCTGCATGGGAGCTGCTGAGTGACAAGTGAGGGGCTGTCCTGTGACGCCTCGTGCTCGTGACCCGCTGCACCTCACTGTTCAGAGAGTGTTGTTAGCCGTGCAGCAGAGGTAAGAACATTGGAATCGTGCTGTTGGGAGTATTAAAGACCTGGGACGTTCTCCCTTTTTGATCCTTGTCCTGATCAGAGAAGAAAAGAGCTGGTACTGTTTATTTTTAGTCCCTGCAGTCCAATGGCAGACTGGAATGAAACGCTGGTTTCTGGCCGTGGCTCTGATTCAAGCAAGTATTTATATATTGCAGCCAGTGGAACTATTTGTGCTGAAAGGTTAGTGCTTAAGTGCTCTGTTGGATCAGGCTGCAGAGACAGGGGACTGTCTTGTGATCCATTTGATTATCCATTAATTTCAAAAAATATGTTAAAAGTGAAGAAAATATAGAACGTATAAGAGAAAATATATTTTTATGTAGCAGTTTCACCGTTTAGATGTCCAAGGTGAAATGAATAAGACTCTTGATTTTGACTTGGTGTTAAGTCTTTTAAGTTATTTTATATACTTTTTTTTAAAGATGCAGATATTCAAGTATGTACATTTCAAATAAACTCAGATTTAAACTTCCGAGAGAGTCCTTTCAAAGGTCTAATCTAACACAGCATACTTATCCCAAAAGCTAGACTTTACAAAAAGGGCCTTTTAAATCCCCAAACCAACCGTGAGATTTTATTTTTAGTAGAATCTTTTCTTTTGCAGTTCCTATAGAGAATCCTTTTGCAGATAAATATGCATTCCTCTGCAATCCCCCTTCCTGATTCAGAATATTTGTCCATAGAAACCTGATTCTGACCAATCCATTTTCCTTCTCCTAGCCAAGACAATAACAGTGGGAGGATGTGTTGGAAAAGGGAGGGAGAAATCAGTGAAATCCCTTCTTTTCAGATGGGATAAAAGCCTAATTTGCCGTATTGCTGAGAAAATATCTTCTAGATACAGTAGCATGAGATTTTTAATCAGTATAATCTGAACAAAAATTTAAAGAATAGAGTGGAGGACAGATTTTTGAAGTTAATACTACCCATCTCCCTATCTTTCCAATATCCCTATTCTTTCCAATACAGCTAAAATAAATGCCTAGCAATCATATGAATGGAAAGCGTTTGCTAGATCGCAGCATTTCACACACAGTAATGAGAAAGAAGTAATGAGCTGAAGGAGAAGAAAGGTTAGTTATAACAAAATATCCCATAACACTATTAGCAAAAACCTACCTTCCCCTAAATTAGTCACACAATGAATCTGATCTTGGCGGTGATGTGTGAGGCCGGGATCCGGAGGAGGTCAGAGGTGCCAACGTCTCGCTGGGCACCGGGCTGCAGAGCCGGCCTTGCCTGCCCCCGACACTGAACTCTGTCACCCATTAGTTACCTAATGGGGGGAAAAACAACCGGCAAAGCAACGAGGCTCAGGAATCCCATCATCTGGGGGAAATGGTATCAGCAAGGCCGAGGAAAGAAAACAAAGTTACTTGCACCCAGAGGTGAATGTCGGACCCAGCATGACATGGGCACAGCAGACTTGACACAGCAGTGACAAGAACAACGAATCGGTGACACAAATAATAAAATAAATCTGAATTTGCAAAGCATGTGGCTACATGTAGGGCACATCTGAGTTTTGAAGGCTGGATGCAAAATGGAAAATTGTTCCAAATTTAGAGATAAAATAGTTGCAAAGTCTGGAAATATTTATTTTAATGGAAAAAAAATGTCATGATTTGAGTGTGGGTTTTTTCAGCACAGATAACTAAAGGGCTGTGGGTGGGATTTTGGGGTAGAACAAGAACTCAGCAGCCTCAGGGCTGAGAGCCCTGGCATGGGGCATCCCTGCCACACCAGCCAACCCAGCCAAGGGGGAGCTGAGCACCTGTATGGATGGAGGAGACAGAGCAGAAAAAAGAAAGGATGTGTTCAAAAAGAGAGCCAAGAAGAATTGTTAATGAAATCACATGAAAATAGGAGAATTTTAGGCTAGATGCTTCCTGACAGCAAGTTATAGCTGATGATTGATTAGTTCCCAAGAGACGAGGGAGAAAACTGCTTTGCTCAAATCCCTTAAAATGTCATGTTTAGAGTAGTAAAAACACTTTGTTGAGTCAAATCCTGTGCTGGAAAAGAAATGGGAGTGAGTGACCTCACCGGCCTTTCCCATCTGTAATGCTGCAGCCCATGACACAGTGGGTGACGCAGGCTGCGGTGCCCAAACTTGACTGCTTTCCTGGGCACAGCTGTCGAGAGATCCAGATGCCAGGCTTTGGGAGTGCTTAATCCAGCAATTTAATCTGGCTCCATGGCAAATTCTGCTGTTTGCTGCGCAGAGAGGAGGGAGTCCAGGCAGCCCCCAGGCTTTTGCTGCCCTGCTAATTGTAGGGGTTTAACGGGGCCTTAACCGTGAGCAGCCGGCCCTGGCTCTTTCGCTTGCTCAGAATTCAAGCACTGGATGATTTTTCAAACCCACAGTTTTCAGAAATGACATGCTGTCTGACCAAATCTTTCCTCCTTCTCCCACAGGCCTACAAAGCCCTTTGACTAATACAGGCTCATTTTTGCTATGTGTGATGTAAAGACAGGCCTAAAGCTGCCTGCTCCTCATTTTTGTATTAAGCTCTTACTGCAAAGCAGGATTAAATCTTGCAGCCACTCTGCTAAATTGAACTCAGTTGGGACACAGGGTGCCTGTGCCTTGCATACTGATTGGCATAGCAGATCAATTAATTGCTCAGTGATTGCATTTACACATCTGCACCACGTCGGCAGAAGACACCAGGTGCTTGGTTGGAAGTAATGGTAACGACATGGTAATCTGAATTATAGCGCTGTAATTGCACACTGAAGTACACAACCACCAAGACTCATTTCTTTACAAAAAAAATAATAAAAAAAAAAGAGCCGCACCTGCCAGCTGAATATTCCCAGAAAACGTGAGCACTGCAAGGGCTGCAATGCACTGAACATCACGCAGGCTTGGCCATACCTTGGCAGTGGCTGTTAGGAATACCGCCACGCACCTGCAGGTTCCAGGGCCCTCCGGGCTGCACGTTACACAAGCCCGGCCACTCTGGACTTCCCAGAAGCAGCTGAGACCCATGGAAAGCGTGTGCAAGAGCACAGGGGACTGCCAGAGGAGCTAGGTGAGAGTTTCCATTCGCGTTAACGCCGGAGATCTGTGATGAACAGCTCCAGTTCCTGCAAGCAGCCACCAGCAGGGCTTGTTCCACCATCCTCTGTATTCCTGCACGTTTGCAGATTTTGCTTGTCACCCAGACGGATCTGAGAAGGTGCATCAGGCACCTGCTGGTAAAGACTGAGGGCCTTAGCTTTGCTTAAATTACCATGTGTAAAAAATAGCATTTTTTATTATTATTATTACACTTAATGGCTTGCATTTCTCTTCCAGGCTCTTTAAAGAAATCAAGAGAGAGCAAGAGCAAGGGCTTGCTGTGTTGTCCGTAAGTAAAAACACTGTGAGATATTTACATTTGCAGCTAAGCGGCATCATAAGTCTTAAAATATTTGCTAACTGACTTGTTCCTGAGGGAGAAAAAGGGACAAGTGGCCCCTATGCTCCCTAAAGAGCAGCTCCGCAGCACAGCCACCCTGTGGGTACCTGACGGGAACTTCCACAGCTGAGAACAAGCCACCTTGTGTGGAAGGACTCTCACACAAGTGGAAAACTTTCAAGCAGAGCCACACCGTTTACGAGGAGCATGAACCTGCCGATACAAGTCATTGTACCCAGTTTTTCATACTGAACTTTATGCTGACCAAAAGAGCACGAAGCTCTGAACCTAGCACCCCGCAGAAGGAATTATCAAGGTTACAGGGGTAACGGCAGAAGCGACAGTAACAGACCCACACTCCGTATATCACTATCTGTGCTTTCGGGGTTTGGTATCACTTCCAGTTAGATAGGATGATCAAAAATATTTGCTCTGACACTTGTAAATTCATGTGCCATTACTTTCCGATTGCCTTGAGGGAAGTTACGCATTGCCTAATCTGCAGTAAAACGCAAAATGAAGCTTTATGTAAGCTTACATCAAGCTTCCTTTTGCCTCCATCTTACACATGGTCATTCCCCTTCAGTCCCATAAACCAGCTCGTTTTTGTCACTGTGGTCAGTTCTGATCAACAAATCCAAAATGGAGAAGAGGGATTCATTTATTTTCTGGACCTGGCTTGGGTTATCTTGCTCAATTCTCATTTCTTCCTTCAAACAGCTGGTGGAACTGATGCACTGCACACAGTGCAGCTGCAGGAAGAGCCCGAGGATCTATAAGCTTGAGTTATTTCATCATAAAACAGAGAAGGCTGCAAAGAGACACACGCCAGTCTAATTCAGTGTGTCCCATAAAGCAGACCTGCCTGTTCAACAGTCCTACCTACCTACCTTGCAGAATGTTTGCACTATTGGTCTAAGGCGATGATGTACGTGCAAGCCAGGAAGTAGCGTGATGCTTCTCGAAGTGCGGTCTACGGGCAGCCTGCGGCTGGCTGAGCGCTTCCTGCGGCTCGCTCCTTTCCTTGCTTCTGCTCCAGCGCTCATGTCCGCGCGCAGTCTGCTTGGGCTTTGGGATGCCCAGCACCTTCAGTTCAGCCTGGATTGCATCGTTGCAGCTACCAAAAGGTGAATGGTAACACAGGCAAAGGGGCTCTCAAATTCTCTTTCTTCTTCCAGGCTTGCTTACAACTTGTAGCTCAGTAAACATCTCTGTTCCCCATTCTGCTCCGCTTTCTGATACGCATACCCTCAATTTCAGTAATGAAGTTTTGCACAATGCCATTGAGTGCTCGTTCCTGCAAAATTTCAGCATGTGCCAGCGTGGTGCTCCCCCCTGCCCCTCTGCCCTGCTCAGCGGGGCGCAGACCACAGCTCACCTGCCTTTCCCCAGCTGCACCCGCGTGCTGAAGCCCTCACGCCGCAGGGAGCTGTGCTGCTGGGCAAAGGGGGCTCTGGCGCCTCCTTTATCAGCCCACGGGCTGATAAACCACGCACCAGCTCGCCAGGCCGGCTGCTCACGGGGGCTGGCAGAAGAAATCACAAAAGTGAGAAAGTGCTATGTATTCCTAGGGGGGAACTGTGTAACAAGCACTTGTATAGGTAAAACAACAATAACTGAAGTGCCAGTCTGCAGGTAATAAGCGGTTTTCTGCTCACATATGACAGCGGGTTGCTCTTTTATAGAGGATGGAGCTCAGTTTGAAGGTCTGATATATCAGTGTTATATTAAAGTAACCCTCCAAGCCTGCACTGCTGGTACAGGGCGCGCGAGGGTGGCGGGGCTGGTTTGGGATGTGGTAGCTGGGCCACCAGAGCAGGGGACAGAGGACTCGTGGGTGCTGCTTCCCGGAGGCTGTGCAGGCCTGGTGGCCGCGTGACGGGGCTGGGTTTCTGCTGCAGTCACCCAGACAGGGCTCCCATCGCAGAAAAAGCCCGAGCTCAGGCATTAGAGCCCACTCACAGCTGCATCTAGAAGAGCTGCTTTGCCCCTTAATTTAGACAAGCTAAGAAAATGCAAGGTAACTGGTTCTGCTGCCAGTGCCCAGGTCAGCGCCACTGTCATACAAACCTTCTCATACTCGGAACCACGACATGGCAGGAACAAGATAAAAACGAACACCAAAAATGCAGTGAAGGAAGAGCCGTTCTTTCAACCTGCTTATTCTCCTCAGTCCAGCTGCTTCCTGCGTTCAGTAACGCAGAAACGAGTGCAGACACTATATGGTTTACAGCCCCACAGTGAACTTGGGCTGTTATCCTGGTGAAGCATGCCTTGGCTCCAGCTTACCTCCCAGATGACACTGCTGTCTTTATTTAACCTTTCACATATATATTTTACATTGTAGAATGTTAATTGTCTCAAAATATCTTATCAGCTGTCTTTCTCGTTTTACTCAGTCAAAACACATTCCGACCTTATAAATTAGCACATTGCAAGGTTTATTATCCTACTGTGCTTTTAATAACAAACAGACAGTCTCTCCATTAAAGATAAGTCCCTCTCCCCCATATCCCTAATCAGAGTTTTTAGGTCATTTGTCCCTTGCCTGTTTCAAACTCAAATTATTCTCTTAGGAATTTCAGCATATCCCTCAAACTACAGATTTTTCTTTGTGTGTAGGAACTGAAGGATAGTTTATACTTCTGCAAGGCCCTCTTTACAGAGGAGGGGAGAGATTCTGAAGCTCAGGTCCAACCAGAGATCATTTCTGGTAAGGTCAAAGAAACCTCACAAAGAGTCTTCCTTGATGAAAAGCTGCAAAAACACATGCTGGATAATTTGACTTGAACCTTTTCAGAAAGTGCAGGAACCAGATAGAAACATGTGAAAGAACATAAACAGTTTTTTGAAGTTGTAAGAACAAAGGAAAGGCCCCCAACTTCCTCCTCCTGTGGTGTTAATGTGCTGGAAGGGCCCAGGAGAGACACCAGCCGGACAGATGATGGACGAGTTCATTCGTGTCTTTCAAAAATAGGTAAGATGTTGGACGCCCAGAGTACTCCTGTTTCGATGGCAGGGCTCGGGCTACTGACAGAGGCTTCACCTTACCCTTTTCCAGCATATCTGGCCAGGAAGGAAGGCAGGAATGAAAACCCTGGGAACTCTATTTCTATATTGTATTCACATAACAAAGCAGGGAAAGGGAAATGGAAAATAAAGAGGAGGGAGCAATTCCCAAATTCAAACTTCATTAAGAATATATTTTGATTTTTTTAAATCCCTGTTTTAAACCCTATATACATTTGAATTATTAAAAAATGATTGAAAGGCATCAAAGCCAAAACTCTGGCCAAAATATGAAGAGAAATGTGTGACTAGCTATAAAAAGCACTGGGTTTCCTCACCTTGTGGAAGAATTTAATGTAGTCAGATATGAGGTGCTAACCACACAGACTTGTACAGAGCCGAGCAGCCTTCCCCTCTTTTAGAAAGACCTGTGGACATCTATCTTAACCATGATTTGCAACTAGATATGCTGACTTTGCCTTTGCAAATAAATCCATCAAGCTTTTATCCTGTGATCCATTGAGAAGAGGAGCTAAGTCCTTAAGAGGTGCAAGACTAGTGCACCTGTCGTTAAGGCACCTCACTATGAATGAATTCATTCACTCACTGCTCTGCAGACTAAAATTGAATAATAATTGTATTTTGGATAAGACTTCTTTCCAACGCTAATGTGAATGCTTTTCAATGCATAGTGCTGCTAGAAAAAGAAATCTAAATTTATGAATCTACACTTTTTCTGTCATTATTTACTCCAGCAGTTTCAGACTCCACAAATTTAATTTTACTTAGACATTGGAGAAAAGCATTTTTTCCTCCTTTATGGTCTTATAGGTCCCTGCCTGCATTAACACTAAGGGGAGGGTTAACACTTGCATTGCTGGGGGAAGAAGAGCAAGAAGAAAATGGCTTGTTGGGATACGAGTATGGAAAGGTGAAAAGTCACTGATGGCTAAGATGGTCATGGCACTATCATGCAGTACCACCTGGATGCAGACCTGGTGACATCCTGGGGACAAAGGACTGAATAGAGGAGGATATGTCAGAAGCTGCAGAGCTGTCGCTGCAGTGACAAAGTGAACTAAACTTGTCAGCTCCCTGCAGCCCCAGCTAAGCGGTTGATTGGACATCACTTGTTCATTTACCACTGCTTAAGGTTGCTCAGCCTTCAATTCTACGAGGCAAAAATAAATAGTGACTCAAAGGCGATGGCTTCACAGCATTTTAAGACAATCTATGCCATCCCTGTGATGGTCACGTCCTCCCCAGAACACGGGCCCTGTCCCCTCCCTCCCCTCCAGGCTGCTATTGCTTGTTGGACCCTGGGCTGACGAAGGGCTTGTGCTGGGCATAGCTCCCTGCTTGACACTTCGGCACTGTATGTTCAAAAGGCACATGAGCCTTGGGATGAAGGGCACCCAGCTTACAAGAACCCTGGATTCACCCCACTGGCACCAGTAGCCCTGAGTTACTCCCTGGAGCTGCCTCCTCCGCTCCAGCACATGCAGAGATCCTCAAGGGTGCACAGGTACCAACTGTGGCACATCCGTCCGGTGCCTGTGGTTAGGCAGGGTGACCCCAGGCTAGACCTTGAGAGCTCACGCTAACAGCAAGGATAGATGCCATAACCCCAAGCCAGGGGACTAACACCTCCCATCTGTCCCTCTCACAGGCCTGCAGTGGCCTCTTAGGCAACTTCTACCACTGTTTCCAGACCCACGGGACCCATTCCTACTGGAAATATAGCACTCTGTATATGTGACTTTTTTGTTCAACTGTAAAGGTCATCAGTGACATCCAGCCTACAACTAGCCTGACAGAGAAAGAGTTAGGACTGCATTCCTGGGAGTTCAGTATGGAATTACACCAAAATGACAATATAGGAACAGCCCTGCCATGACAAATTCACCTTGTGTCCTCTGCCCTTTCTCTGCAGACAAGTCTTCTTTCCCACCTTGACATGCATGTACCAGCCCTCCAGAAGCACTCAGCAAGTTGCTTTGGTTGCTTGCTTATGGGAAGGAGCCACGGAAGTGAACCTATGCAGAGCTTGAGAACCCTTAATCCTTAATGGTTATGGCCATTCAGCTTTATCATCAGATCCTGTCATCAGATATTTTCACTTGATGGTGTATTTTCAAAGCATCCAAACATTAACCACTATTCTTATCATCCTAGGGAGTGCATAGTCCTTAGTGCCTGTGATTCTGGCCATTAAACACACACACACACAAAAAAAAAGTAAATACACACCAAAAATCCTTCTGAGCAGATGCTTGGAACATGAGGCCATTGGTAACATGAGAGATCTCTTTACTAGATGTCTGTAGACAAGCATGTCTGTGTGCATGGAGGCACATTCACATGCTGAGATATTTCTAGCCCAACACACAACATCTTTTCAGCTGAAGTTTGGGAGCGCCTGTCATTCGCTTTCACTAGAGCTCACATTGCAATGGCCCTGTGCTACATATTTCTCTTCCAGAAGGAAAGGAATGGTCCAAAGCTAATCTCCACCTGAGTGCTGATTGTCAGGAGACGTTCTCAGCTTTGCATGGTTTCTGTTTTGGGAGCTTTTGGGAGGAGGGGCAAGGTGGGGCAGGTATCATGGATGACAGATTCCTTGGAGAGAACTCAAGGCAAAAGAGAGAGAGGGGAGAGAAAAAACATTTATTGGCCAGAAAGATGAAAGGTTGGGCCAGGCCCCAGCCTGGTGTTTATCCAAACATGTGGGACAACCTTCCCCTATCTAGAAGGCTGGTAGCAGTTTGTAGAACAGTGTAGCAGGTAGTCAGCAGCGCGGTCACCCTCTGGGCTCTGCTATTTATTGGGGTCTCTGTTTCCTTGGTGAAGTTTTGCAAGCATCACAAAACTTAACCTACTTCACAAGGTGCTATGAGCGCTTCTAGTCTGACCTGGAGACTGGGTAGCCACTGAGGATGATGGTTCAGTTCCCTAATCCAGAAGAAAACTCAGCTACCAAAATAAAAAGGGCTCTGGATTCTGTTCCTGGCCTCACCACTAACTTGCAGGTTGGTCTGGAGCAAGGTCAGGGCTTAAAATCTTAACAAGGATCCTGAGGACCATCCTACAGAGCAAATGACTATAACTAAATCATCAAAATGAGCTGGTGTTTCCCTCCATACAGTACTGGTAGTAGAGGTCTGTCATGTTGCTGGGAGGATTAATATTCTTGAAATGCCTAGAGATCCTCATTGCCCATACAAAGGCCTGGTATTAATCCCAGAATGTTGTTACGATTAGTGAAACACTAGGTATGTCCCTTTAAAAGGGATCAGTAATGCAGCAAACAGCAAATCCAAATGCTTACTCTAATATCAAATACCAAAGTAAATTAATAATTTGGATAAAGTTCCACCATTCCTTTAAGAATACTTAATTTGAATGTAATACATCTCCTTAGACATCCGCAATACCCTGCACACCACATGATATTTCTATAGTGCTGGCAGGGAGGAGGGACTCTGATAGCTGGAGGACAGAAATGTTTTTACCAGATTTTCTAGTCAAGCCAGAGTCGGGTATTTCTCCCTATGGCTATGGAAGCAGAACCGGAGTCCGAGTTGAGCATATCTGGCCAAGGCGGTCACGGATTCCAACAAATTCCCTGATATGAAATCTGCCTCGGGGGCAGCTGCTTGTCTGGACTCTTGGCTTCTCCAGTTTCTGCAGTGAGAGGTGTCCTGGGCAGGAAAAGTGTCTGGGAGAGGCAGGCAGAGCGTGGATTCAGTGAGAAGGAGGAATCCCACAAGTCCCTCCTAGGAATGAACGCTGCAGGAGGCAGCAGGAGCAGCTCCTTCCACCACAGTGAACCCTCCCATGGGACAGGTCTACCAGAGGGAGACAGTACTTGAACCTGATGTCAGTCCAGATCACGGGGCGCTTTTAGCACAGACTGGTAAGGCCAAAGCAAAAATCCTTTGCTCAGACATAACTCTGTTCCCTGTTTAGGTGAAAGGCGATAGTAAGTTTGCGGAAGGCACACACATATGTGTGTGCATATATATATATATATGTATGTATATCTATCTTTCCATCTATTTGAAAAGAGCAGCCTTGTCTAGCACTCCCTGGCTTGCATGTAGCTAATAGAATATCTATTTAGGAAAATGTGACTAGCATAACCAGCTATGCAGTGCTCACATCTGCTAATCCTTTGCTGCTCAAGCAATCATTTTCACTTGCAAAGAGTCTTGTACTATTTTGGGTGCAGTTAAAGAGGAGCTAAGTGCTCCAAACCTCTCCCTGCTGAAACCTCAAGGGAAGCATTGCCTTAACTTTCCCACTTCAGCATTTTGACACAGTAATCCCATTTCTGGATGGGGTGAGATGGCTTTGGCTGACCCAGAGAGGTGTAAGATGGACAGAGGAAAGGCTTGTGGCTGCAGCAGCCACCATATCAGGTGATGCTTTTAGCTTTATTACATTTGCACAGCTTAAGTGGTGCTGTTTGCTTGACCGCAGCCTCCCACCGTGCTGTTTTAGCGTGCGTTTTCACACACTCACTCACACACACAGCCTCACAGCAGAAAGCACCAGCTGACAGCTTGCCTGCCCTCATCCCAGCGCTCGTGTCCAGGCAGGACTCACAGTAATACATGGCTCAGGTACTGCAGCTACAGCCTGTCCCGTTTCTCTTCTTAAATTTGCGGGCAGCTCCTACCAACTCCCCTTGTGAGTGCTGGGCTGTCCCTGCAGCCCATGGCCAGTAACTCTAGCCATTTTACGGAGCTTTTGAAAAGGCCCTACCGCTCCGATAACACAGTCACTAACTCAGGCCTTCCCTCTGCAGCTCAGCTATGAACAATAAATCACTATGGCAAAAAAATCACTTCTCTACACACAACACTCCTGAAGTTTACAGAAATGTAGCAGAGTAAAAAAAATCTACCATTGCAGTAAATTACTTACCCTACATATGTAGAAACAGAAGTACTTGGCCAGCAGAATTTTTGCTATATGGTTGCAATCCTGAGAAACTGATGTAAAAATCTGCTTCAAAAACAGATCAATGGCTTTCAAGACCATCTCCTTCTAAACTTTAGTACTATCTTGCCTCTGACACTTTAAAAGCTCATAACTAACTTCAGTTAATCAATTCTCACATTGCTGCAGTGATGTAGTGCTGCTAACCAGCTGTTATTTGTATCTGGGACAACTGCGCTCAGGAATCAAAAAGGACACGGCCTTGTCATTTTGTACCAGGGAATCTACTTATTTACTTATTCCTATTGCAACAGCACCCCCGCTGCTCCACAAGGGCCAAGGGGGATGGCTGGAGAGGGCCCTTTCACAAGCAGGATCAGTAGTCCAGGAGCACTAGTGTGGCAAATGGATGTGGCTTCAGGGTCTTTGAGGGGGGCCCTTTGCTGCCTTGGGAGTCAGCTCTGTGGGCTCTGCCAGCAAGGCAAGCTCCTGTGGATTTCGTTCTTGGTCACCAGGAAAGTGACTCAAATCAACTGCGAGAAGTTGCAGGAAGGGGATGGGACAGAAGCTGAATTGAACTAAGTGTTTGATCCTGCAAGATGGATTGTGATCTTGCTGCTGCCCTCATTGCCAGGCTTGGCCATAGCAGGCCCATCCCAGCCCCTTTGACGGCAGCACAGCTCTACAATGATGCTGCTGCTGATATGGTGAGACTCCTCCATGGTCTTTTAGAGAACATGTGCTAAACATGTGTTTTCCCTTGCTTTTTATAACTCTGAATTTCATGATGACTTCTTAAATGTAGATTTGCTGTCATTCACGTGTAAGGGTTTGCAAAGGGCACAAACACAAGCACACACAGACACACACAGTCCCTTCTCTACCCAGAGTGGGTCCCCCTGTAAAACAGTTGGGAAAGCGTGATAATCTTCAGGGACATCATAAGGCTTTTGATGACCAGACATACCCTCTGCACATAAATCCATCTGCACCAGGATTTAGACTGTCATTCCCAATAGCTGCTGCCTTTTTTTTCCCCCTCATTACCCTTCCAAAGAATTGTTTTTTTTCTATTCCCAAATGCAAAGGCCTCCTCCCTTCCAAAATTATAATGGCTAAGGGCTGCAATGGGTAATATTTTGTCCTAGTTTTACTAAAAGACACCTCTGAGCTCTTTAGCAGTCTAAGCAGGCTAGCATTTACAGCTCTATGAAGTGAAATTTGCTGCAGTCTCCAAAGGATGGCTTTTAGGTATCATGTCTTAATGTCTGTATTTCAGGCTATTTTAGAGGTCCTTCTGGCTCTCACAAGCTTGTATTGCTGATCTCAGAGAAGCCATTTATATTGCAGAATGGGTGAGCACACATATTTGCTCACATCCCGCTACCATTTGGAAAAACGCTACAAAATAGATCTTCCCTGGGATACACAGACTGTTTACACAATGGCTGGGTAAGGGATGTACATTTATAAGCCATGAAGCCGGCCCAAATACATGTCCAACAAGCTGCAGAGCCACCCGGCAGGGCCCCCCGCGCTGTGTGCATGCCTCACACACTCTCACACACGCACACACACACGCGTGATTTTCAGTCGCTGCTCCATCTAGGTTGGAAAGACAAAAACATAAAACAGCACCTAGCAATTCAGGACAGGAAGTGAAAAACTATATTTAGATGATACGGTAATCATAGAATCATAGAATGCCTAAGGTTGGAAGGGACCTCTAGAGGTCATCTAGTCCAACCCCCCTGCACACGC
>JAWLRI010000448.1:7225773-7253664 GCA_034781795.1 Crypturellus tataupa
CTTGAAGATCTCCAGGGAAGGAGACTCCACAACCTCTCTGGGCAGCCCGTTCCAGTGCTCTGTCACCCTCACTGTAATGGAGATGAGGAGAATATTGCTAATCTGAGGAGGATGTGCTTGCGTTTGTGCGCCCATTCCTGTGAACGTGGGTCCAGGGCTGTCTGCAGTGACGGAGCGTTCCCCACTCAAGGGCAGTATTTTCCACCAGCAGTCACAGGCACAGCTGCTCTCTGGGCTGCCACCAGCCACCTCCACCGCACAGGGGTTCAAAGCAAGGGCTGAGGTCCGGAGGTACCCAGGAGCACTGGCAAGATCACAGGATGAGGCAGTGTCATTGCAAAAGAATGTTCTATAGAATGACCTTGAGGAGATATTCCAGGCCCTGTCTCTGGAAAGACCAACTACACGTCTCCTCAGATGGCACCTCCTGCTTTGTCTCTGCATAGTAATATTCCAGTCCTGGTGCAATGCACCCTTGGCACAGGTATTCATTCCTGAGAATGCCATACCCTGGGCCTGGAAGGTTGGCAGCAGGGCATGACAGACAGCGCATTTGATGACACTAGTTTGTCTCCATCTGCCTTCGCAGTTCCTTTCCCAATTTCCTCCTGCACCTCACAGTCTGCATGGAAATTGTCTTTGAGGAGCAGGTCCAACACTTGCTGAAAACAGTAAGATTCATTTCACTAATTACAGTAAGTTTAGACAAAGTTATTTCTAAAGGAGGACTCCAGAGGAGAGTTGGGATTGTCTAATGGTTTTCTCCATTCAAACTCATAAATGCTGGTATTAGATTTATTTACACTACTGTAGAGACAGAGGTGTAACCAGGGCACAAGGCTCAACTGATAACAAAACTCATGCGGGCAACAATACCTAAATGCTCCCTTTCCAGCAGAAACGGTAGGTTTGAGAGCACATTTACCAGCGTACTTCTTGGTCTACAAAGGAGATGAGATTAAACAGTAAAATAGACACCTCTAAAGCTAAAATCTGTGAATCTGTAAGAGTTATTCATTTCTAGACCTTCCAGTTGGTCTTTTTACTTAGACATTTATAATCATGGCAGGAAACCAGTGTCAATTGTGAGGGTGATTTTTGTACCCAAAGAATTTGTCACTAAAAAATGCATTGAAATCCTCACTTCATTAAAGTAGCCTGGAGTCCCAGAAGTGAGAACCACAGTAACACATCTCAACTGTCTGAACCAGCCATTATCCCAAATGACTATTTAATATTTGCGTATTGCAGATTATGTCTTCGTCTCAGCTCTGTCTGCTCTCCTCATCATCTCCTCCACACATTTGCCAGAAGCTGGAACGAAGGCATATACCTTTTCATGAAACCATGGTCATCAGGCTCAGTCAGCTCACATTTCTCCAGATGTTTTGTGATCTCATCACTTATTAACGTTCCTAGGAGCTAGGCTGACGCCGGGTCAGGCTTACTGGTTATAATTTCCTTGTTGCTCCCTAGTCCACTTTGGAAGAATTTGATTAGACTGATTTCCATGCAGCTGCTAGCCACCCTTCTCCCCACACTTCTTGCTGAGGAGCTATTCATTTCTGAGGCAGGTTTCTCTCCAGCGTATTTATGCCATTTCAGAAGCATAGGTTAGCAAACTCCTTACTGGTTTGCTACATGCACCTGAGACCCTGCAGTCACTTCTGCTAGGATGGATACTTTTCAAGCTGCCAGGTTATTTTATGATAATTTTTACTCTCATAGTCCCCATATGTGTCAGTAATCTTTTATGCATTTAACTAACAACCTGAAGACTCAGGTGGATGAAGGATTTGGGTGATTACTCATGTGAATGTTGTGCACAGAACTTTAAAATTGCTTCCAAGTTCTCTACCAGCAACCTGCCCCTATTATGTTCTTTTGCCTTTGAAAGTTTGCAGTTTTATCTACAAACACTTTGTGAAATTGGGGCTGAATTCAGTGTGATCATAACAGGAACTAAGCTAAGCATCCTTTAGCCATGTTTCTAATTCTGTAGTGTGTTGGATACCACAAGCGTCATTTTGAGGATCTTAGCAATACTGAGTCACGTAAACAGAGATGTTAAAACAGATTTTTTTTTAAATATGCAAGCCTATGAGTGGCAGACAGATTGAAAATACAGACAAGTAGTTAATGAAATAAAAGAGAAGTCAGAGCCAATCTGTTCTCTTACATTGTTCAGATGTTCATAGATTTCTGAAGAACACACATCGTGAACAGTCACGCTTCAGTATTCCTGAAACCACTTGTTTTACAGCCCAGACCTAGGGTCTCTGACTTGTTTACTCTCCCCTGAAAGCCTAAACTGAAAGCAAAGCTTTCCAGCATGTGGCTTCTCTCAGTCAAGCTGAGAAAGAGATAAACAGGGTGTACCTTTCAGGTTCTCAGTGCCTGGTATCTTCACTATCACAAAAGCAGGGAACATCTACAAAGTGCAAAATTCCATGGATTCCATCTACTAAATTCCTTCTGCCAGGATTGGATTCTTTCATTTATCTCCCATGGGTGTGCAGCCTTTGTTCCTCGGTGCTTAACCTTAAGCTGAACTGAGTAATTGTATCTTGGCACAGAGATGACATTGTTCCTCGCTACTGAGTAAACCCCCGAAGAAGACAAAAGCAGTAACAGAGATAATGCAGGGTTTTCCCTCTATTCCCCTCATTCCACGTGTGCCTTCGGGAACAGTGCTATGGTGAAACCATAGCTTGCGTGACTGCCAGCAGCACTTCTGCCCTCCTTTTGACCGAGTGTGCCGTAAGTCAAGGAGGACCAGACTGAAAATGCAAATATCCTGCGTGTATCCACCTATGCAGCTTCCACCACACCCGTCACCAGCGTATCTAAGAGCTTCTGTTCATGGGAAACGGGCTGTTGAAGTGTGACAGACAGATAAAAAGCATGCACAATGCTGAGTGTTATATGTTTTTCCAAAGGGGATGACCAAAGGTTTCATCGGTTATGTCATTTTCCCCTGATTGTTTTCAGCAGGAAGCAGGAACGCTCGGCTTCAGCATGGGCTCTGCGATACAGCCGAGCCTTGGGCGGCTTCCAGCCTGACCCCAGGCCCCAGCAGCTGCTCTCTGCAAATCAAACCCCTATTTTCTCTGCGCTACCTTCTGCGGGGCCTGATCCGGTAAGGCGCAGTGTCCATTGGCCAGCAGCTAGAAAAGCCTGGAGCCTTTTCCCAGCCGACACTCAAGTCTCCCAGGGCTCTGTGGGCAGGGGTCCTTGGCTTGCAGGAGCTGCAGTGACCGTCACCTCCCGGCATCGAGCCCTGACCCACGCTCAGCATCGCAGCGGGAACAAAGCGAGCCTCCCAGAAAATCCTTGTCACGTTTCCAAATGTACATAACTCCCCATGCCTGTCGTTCGCCTTAAACTGCAGCTTGCAGTTCATCCTTCTTCTTCCCTCAACAGCTGCAATTCAAGCTAAATGAAAGTAGCGCCGTTTGTTTTCGGCTGGAATGTGTTAACTAAAGGAAATACTGTACATTGCAACACAACCGTGCTGCTACATTGTAATTATGTAGCTGATAACTCCCCAGCCAGCTTGCAAATAAAGCCGAGAGCTCTTTGTTAAGTAGGGAAAGGGAAGCGACATCGTTATGAAAAATGAGCATTCACTGAAATTTCAGGACTTACCCTGAGTCATCCCTGGCTCCCTGGTCTCCTGCTGATGTTTTCATCATCACAGCGAACTTTGAGGCACGTCTTGTATCACAGCGGCTTTCGAGTTCCCTGCTGCAGACAGCAGTCCCGTCCCATCGCGGAGCTGAAGTTACGCATCCTTAGCTCCCGACCTGGAGAAGTCGGTATTTCGAGGGGGAGGCTGTTTAAAACCAGCTTCAGGCTCGGCAGTATCGCGGGGCAGTGGACTAAACAAGCGCTGAAATGAAAGCAAACTACCAAGGTCTGATTTTCGCCTCTCTCATTTCTACTTCCTGTATTTATATGAACGAGGGATTTCAGGAAGAGGCAGTCTTTGGTGGTCAAGGGTGTGTGTGCGCCTGCATGTTTTATAAAGCCATATTTAGTAGTGAGGGCAGGTTAATGTCGTTAGAAAGAAGAGAGACTGTCAGCTCCTGGTTCTCTTGTCTAACTTAAGTAAACTCAGGGGCAAATGGCTTTGCAAGCTACAGGTATATCAGGAGGCAACAGGGGATGGTGAACTTTGTAATGGATTTTATAAGGCAGCAAGGCAGTAAGTCTCCGTCTGCAAATTCCTGAAGCATGTGTATTTCTATTGCTTGAGTAACTGGAACCAGATGGAGCTTGGAAACCTCTGTATTTACATAGGACCTGAGAAAAGGAAATGTCTAACACGGGTAGTGCACAGCTTTGCAAAAATTTCCCAGTTAGTGCAAAACCTAATGACAAGATTATAGGACTGCTAGTAAAAAAAAACAGCCATCCACGCCGTAAAGTTTCACTCCCCTGTTTGACCTGGAGTTACACAAGTAGCTGGGCAGTGTTTACCCTGCGAGAACCCGACCGAACACAGAGCAGCTGCGGCCGCTGGGGCTGACAGATGTGCCGCCACGCAGGGCCGGTGGCACTCCCATTCGGCAGCCCCGTTACTCAGGAAATACTTGATGGTAGCAGAATGCGCGATGGAAAAAAATAAGGTGGAAATATGGAGCAGAGGCTGAGAAAAGAAGTTGCATGGAGCAGAGAGGGAGATGAAGGGAACCTTTTGCCCCTTTTATCTTTGGAAAGAATTTCCTAGCTTTCCGGGATAACGGCCAGAAAGGAGACCATGCTATAAAGCCTGCAGTAGAAATGGAAAAGGCAGTGTACTGGCATATGGGGAAATCAGATCTCAATGTAGGACACGGAGCCAATTCTGCTGGCACTGACTGAGGAGCTCACGCTTTGTCTGGACCTGAGGGACACAGGGTGCTCATCAAGCTCGTAAGCTGGCGACAGAGAATTTCTCTTAAAAAGCTTTTAGAAGGACTTATTTTAGAAATTCAAGCAGGCTTGACTCAAAGGCTGCATGATGCAAAATTCATCACCTCAGCAGACAGGCTTATCAATATTATTAAAATTCACATCTGACTTTTTTTTTTTCTTTTTTTTGCCTTATCTAATTTAAATTGTCATCTACTGGATCTCACTATGCTCTTTTCTACTAAATTAGGGAGCTCTTTATTCCAACTCATGTAGGCACTTTGAGGCAGGGATGAAGTCATCCCGGCGCTCTTGGACACACCAGCTGGCTGCGGTTGCTCCTCTCGGCGCAGACCTGCCAGGGCTCAGCTCGAATCCTTCTGCTGACTTGGGAGCAGAGCTGCATCCAGGCACAGAGGTCCAAGGGAAAACGCGCTCTGAATTTGTTCACCAACTTGGCTCCTTTGAAACGTACCTTGCATGTGGGAATAACAACAAACTCCTGGACGAATCACACAAATTCAACTGTGCCCCAGGTTTTCATTTCCTTCCACTAACAGTCTAAGTTACGGAAAGTAACTTCGCTGAGAGGCAAAACAGCAGAAAGATGTGAAGTATTGCCCTGCCTGCATGGGAAGGATCTGGGTTCACACAGATATGCAGTGATCCTTGGCAGACTACGATTTTATGCACACATAATATCAGTTTTCACCAAGTGTTAGGCATTTCCAAAAATAAAAAAAAATTAAAAAAAGTTTTTAGAGAAGAGGAAACATACAGGAAAAATAAGGTAAAATACAGTAAAAATACAACATCAAATTAAAAAATCGAATATTGTGGTGCTAATTCAATTTGACTGGAAAGAAACACTATTTTCAATTTAAAGAATGCACATTGTTTCAAAAATGCAAAGCTTTGAAATCAGTTTTGTTAATGAAAATGACTAAAAATTCATGAAGTCATTTCAGGGTTTTTTTCTGAAAACAGTATTTCTGCAAAATGATTAAATCTTTCTGTAAAATACTTAAAATGTAAAAATAAAGACAAATTTTAACAAAGATACTTTACCAGAGCTTTGCTGGGTGTTTTTTTAAGCCAGAGATCTGACAGGATTGGAATGCGACACTGTGTTCTAGTATCACGCTATGGAAGTAAACAGATTTTACAAAGCTAAATTACAAAGTAATATCCAAATACTGCAAAATGCTGGTTCTCTGGGACAGATCCAAGCCAATCAAGTTTTAGATAAAGAACTGAATTTTCAACCAATTTGGGGCTATGCAGATGTGGTGCATTTTACAAGGTCATTTCTATCCTAAAATTTGCTTCAATTTCTGTGTGTGTGCGTACAAGCATGAGTGTGCAAGTGCACACGTGTAGGAATGGAGACAGAATTTTTGTCTTTCCTAGGGCTGATTCTCCCTTTTCAGCGTATACCACAGCATTTTGCAGACCGTTTATTTTATTTTATTTGTATTTTTATGCAGCTGAGTTGGAAAGGTTTTAAAATGGCTTATGGGAAGCTCTTAAGTACAAGAAGCACTTTGTCTATAATAAGGTGCTTTCAACATATGTAGATTATACAACAATTCTGCCTTTCATACAGTAGGAAGCAACAGACTCTGTAATATGGTATAAGATAAAAGCCTGTAGGAATTGTCATGCCTATTGTGTCACTAATCCACGGATTATGGGCCTTTTACAGAGCCTATTACATAATAGATCCCGACGGGTCACCATGTCAAACCTATGGGGTATTAAAAGAACAGGCACTGTCTACATTCAGATTATTTAAACAAATGATTCTGTATGTATAAAAGAATCCTTTTCTTTCCACAGCTTAAAAAAAAATACTTATCATGTGCCAAAAAGACTGAATCCCTCCACAGAAGCCAAAGAACGCAGTATATTCTTTATGTCTGCTTTACAGGGTAAGAAAAACAAGGTCAAGCCTAGAATTAATTGCTACCTCCTTGCTGACTGGGATTACTGATGGGGAGAAGACACTCACATTACGACATGGATGCTTTTGAAATTGTGAATAAACTGCACACGACACTAAGCAAACTGCAAACTCTTAGTTCCTTTTTTTTTCCCCTGAAGAATAGCATTTAAAAGCTTTTCTGCACCCCAGAACAGCCTGCACCAGGGTCGTGCCCGTATGCACGAAGCCAGACCCCGAGACGGATTAGAGGGATGTTGCAAAAGGGCGCTCCAGAGTTGAGAGCGGATGGTCTTTGAGCATCCCCAGTGCCTACGCCCCTGGGGAAGGAAAGCAGCCCCGCAGGCCCTTCTTTCCATGTCCTTTAGTCTGCACCAGCAGGAACTCAGTGAGCCCCGTGTGAGCCCGCTGGATGCCACTGCACCCCGGGACAAAGCAGCCAGAAAACTGTAACCACGGGGTCCCCGAGGCGGCCGTGATGCCCTCTGGCCCGGTGCCATAGTTGGGCAGGCACCAAACCTCTCTAGTCTCCAAAGAGCACCTCAGGGTTACGGAATTGCTGGGAATCAAACTCTCACACACCTACCTCAAACACCGGCTCGATGCAGCCGAAACCCCTTTGCAGATGGACACGCAGGCCTCTCGCGGTCAGGTCCGCAGCGTCCCCACGCCACCAAGACACTGCCGCGTGTGTTCTAGCAGGGTCCTGGAATTTCAGATTTTCAACAACACATATGAGAATATTTCACATGCCACCATCACCAAAAGAAAAATATAGCAAACACTGTAGTTTTTCTTATATGTTTTATTGATAGTGTACATATTTTGATATATAGTGCATTACAATACTGATTTCTAGATTTTTTTTATAAATGTTTAGTTCATTTTAACTATTTTTAAAATTTTCACAATAAAAATAATCAAATAACATGCCCACATTTTAAAACAAATTATCACATTAAATCCATGTGGATTTCATGACATATGTATCTGTACAAAGGACCCCATATCACAGAGCATTCACAGTGCATAAGGTCACAGTCATTGAAAAAATAAATAGCATGATAAATAGATTTCTGTTATTTACAGTTTACAAACTCATCCCTTTCCATTTTCAAAGTAAGCAGTTCTAGAAAGTTTTAATAATATTTAAGGAGGTACTGCCCTTCTCAAGGGTGCATTGCAAACACCTGCAAGTGTGAAACAAAGGAAACTTTAAAAGGTTCAGAAGTTATTTCGGTGATCATAAATGATTTCAAATACTTGCTTGCACCAGAGTGGGAGCCAAATTCTACTCTCAGTCCCGTGGACGTACTTTTGTGCCAGTGAGCAGGGCACTGATGAGCACTGGCACCGCTGCCAAGAACACGAAGGCAAGAATTTGGTCGTATCTTTGCTGCAGAGATTCAGCCATTTGGAGCATGGACACTACCGGGCCAGCAGATTTACAAGTGTTTTTTCCATATGCAAACAATATTTGCATAAAGGTTGTAATCTTGCCGCAAAAGCCCTCTGGAAAGAAAACTTCAATGGGTATTAGTCTTTCCAGAGAATTTGCCTATCCAGTTCTGATGTATTCTGAGACCTTCAGATTTTGTCAGAGTTCCCTGTTGTTCTACTCAACCTTCCCAGGTGGTTTTCAAGCTTATCAGGATCACCTCAATGACAAGAGAGCGATGATTACTTAGGTGTTGGGGGGCAAGAAAAATAGGAAAAAATGGGATTAATTTCACACTGGTAATTGCCTTTAACAAATGACATTAATTTTCTATAATCACTCATTTCTTTCAGACAGTGCCTTGTATACCGTAGGCATGCTGGCAAGCAGAACGTGTGATACACAAATGGCCACAATCATGACGCATCTCAGTCTGAGGAGGAGCTACACATATCTCAGATGGCTGGACAAGGGTGTGGGATCTCATAGCTTTCTCTGGGAAAAAAACATCAGAACCCCACAAAAAAGTGCTCTGTATTCTGCTACTGTATGGAAATAGGAAATTGTGTTATTCACAAGAAGATCCTAGGAAAGGAATTGGAATGCACCTGCCATTTGAATGACAACATTGTTGTCGTCAATAAAGTTCACACTGCTCGTGTCCATACAATTTTCAAAAGAGTTCATATGAATTCTATAGCTGCAAGTGGCGTTAGTAAAGAATTGCTGGGTCTAAATGCTATCATTAACCTATAACCACCAAATACATCTCACCACCCAAAAAACTTGGAAAAGTCTGTAGTTCAGACACCCCAAAATAAAAAGGAAAATGTGCAGTAAGTGCAAGAGTGCAGAGATTTTCTTTTGAGTGCTTAAACACAAATAACTGAAGGATCTGAAGCTTGTAGCAACAGAACATCATGCCCAAAGGTGCTGCATTTAATTAGCAAGATTCTTTGGTTTCACCTGACTATCAATGTTATTTTAGTGTCTGTTTCATGTTACATTAGGAAGTCTGATCTTTCCTTGGCATGAATAATCAGGCAATATTTATACAACCTAAATCACTGAAAAAACATCTAACACAAATAAATGGCATTACAAAGACAACCAAGAATGGAAGACAGCGAAACTCATGAGAGAATTCTGCAACTAGATCAAACACATAATAGAAACAAGAGTGTGTAATTAAAGCACAGTCACAAAGGGATTCAGAAACAGCAGAGAATCTCCTCTATAATTGCTATACAAGAATTAGACTAGCAAAATCTTTTCCATATTTTTTACATGTTGACAGAACATTTATAACCATAATCTAAAATCAGAAACTAATTATGTGTTTGTTACAACCGCTGGAAGCATATAAAAATAAAATAAAATTGGCACACCAATGACTGAGCCAGGAAAAGGATGGTTCACTCTGCTGTACCTGTAGGGAAGACTTAAGGTGTTCTTCTAGGCTGGACCACAACCTAGCGAGCAGCCCTTAGATCACCAAATAGTCATGAAGATAAGCACAATTCTGGCTTTCCAAATTTAGGTTTAGACATGCAGATGCTCAGCCTGAATCCATACTCAGGCAATACTCTCCATGCATAAATGGGATTCTGAGGACCTGGAGTGGTACTTTTTTTATACTACTTTGTACTTCTTTATAGTACTTTATAATGCAGTATAAGTGCTACCGTATATTAACGGAACTAGACACCACTGAAATCAATGGAAAAACTCCCACTGGATTACTACAGACAGGATTTCACCCCGCAGGTCTGCACGGGACCGTATTCCTCCAATGGAATCGCAGCAGAAAAGACCTCTTACACAGCACTTCTTGGCCAGCTGCAATTCAGTTTTCATCCTGCTTGTGCACCCAGAAAGGGGCACAATTTTGAAGTCATTTCTGAGACAAGGAACCGGTTACCCTCTTATTAACAACACCGCAAATCTATAGTGATAACAGCAGAGCAGAAGTGCATAGACTCTAGTCAAGCCTTTTTGTTTGAGAAAGAAATTAAATGTTTAGACTACAGAACCAATAATATATGAAAGAATCCAAATGCGATACAAAACCCAGAGAACACGCTCAGCTGTCATCTTAGGACACAATCCAGCAAGGCACTTGAATACATGCTTCGCTTTAAGCATACAATCAATCCTACCAAAATTAAGCTTTGCTGGATATGGAATGTCTTTTTTTCTGAGTTGTATTACTTTTCAGTGTTAGCATGCTGGCAATTTTCAGATTGCAGTAACAGTTTTTCCTCTCACATCCACCCGCCTTCTTTTCACTCCTGAGCTCAACATTAACTTACACAACATTGTGACATACATTCCAGCTAATTTTTGCAATGGTTAGCAGAACAAAATGGCTACAAAATTTTACAGACACAGTCTGAACAGATGCAATATAAAACTACTAATTTCAGGGAGCCAAGCACAAATTGCTGCTTTCTTGCTTGGAAAATTGCAAAACATGTGGTGGTTTCCCAATCGCATGAGCAATTTTTTGTACATGTGAAGGCACTGGTCTGCTGTTACTCAGCAATATCTTCCTGAATTACTACCACATTCTGGAGCAGGCAACCTGACATCTAACAACCTGTCAGTCAGATCTTCCCACACCAGCCTTACTGCATGGCTTGGTCTATAACTGTCACCTTTATTTGATTTAGCATATGCATAAAATCTATACTGGGACTCTTTAGCATAAAGTACTTCACAATATTTTTTGTCATCAAAGCCCTGATATAGTGTCTAATAATTCTTTGGCAAACAACATACCCCTGGTCATGTGTTGCTGTTAGAGGAAAATTTTATTAACATTGTAAATAATAATAACCATGGCAAGATAACTGTTTTTTTAACAGAAGGTGCATTTGACACTGCCTCAGGAGGTGCAACATTAGAATTCAGTATAAATTCAAAATAAATTTTCCTGAACTGGGTCTGCATTTTAGCGAGGATTTTCAGAGGGGACAGGCATTTAAAGTCAGTGTTACCTTATGGGATTGACACTAGTGACAACAGAACACACAGGCTTTCTGGTGCAAGTGATATTTCAACCATAAGAATGTTATCAATTTAGGCAGAAATTTGAAATGATGTCTCAAGGACTCACCAATAGCAAGCATTTTTATACACGTTTGGGCCAAGAAACAGCTGCTGGTAGAACAAATTGGTGTCCCTGCTCTAAAAGGGTCGGCTGGCTCAGAACTGTGAAGGTACAGTACAGTCTGCTGGGTCTGGCACTGTACAAACTGATGCCCTCACCACTGTCAACTCAGCTGAGACCTCACCACTGTCAACTCACTGGGCATTCAAACCAGATATTAGAACTCTTTTGCAGTATAAAGACATCTGTGCAGCCTGCATTGCACACAGAATAGCAAACGTTTGCTTAGCGGCAGGTAGTTCTCCAAGAACATAGAGAGGCAGAACCCAGGAAGAATCCATTTACTCAGCTTCTACCTCTACTCTTTTCATACCCAAAAGTATCAGCAGCAAAGCGTCCTCCTGAAAGGCAGAACGGAAGAGAGGGTGACCGGAGAGGAACGCTCCGCAGCGCGCAGCAGCGTGCGCACCTGCAACACGACACTTGTCAAGACAAAGATGAATTCAACCCCTTCTGCTTTACACCGCAGCCAAAACATCTTGAACGCCAGGAAAGAGGCCACCTGCATACTTTAGGACTTGAGGACAAATAATGCTTGCCTAGTCAAAAAAGCATTTTAATAATGAAAGATTTTTGCCATGTTAGGACTGGTTATTATAACTAAGTAAGGTGAAAAATCCCAAAGCTTAATTGGTTATTAATACTGACATCTGTAACAAACATGAAGCAAATATCATATTGCCCTGTTTTCCTCGGGATTATTTTGAATCCAATTCCTATTAAAATTCAACAGCAAAATACACTCTTTAATCTGTACCAAAATAATTTTTAAAATAGCCTTAATTGTAAACACATTGCCTGGTGTAAACATTTTTCTACATACGAACAGGCTAAAGGGAATTATTTGTCATATATGGCAAAATAAAAAAATTTCTGAATTAGTGCTTGTCTGCTCAACACTTAAAAGTATATTCTCATTGATGCAATAATGGGAATTTTTATATGTAGACTAAAGTGCAAAGTATTTATATATTTAAAAATGTATCAACTTTTAGTTGATAGATTTGCTTTATAAACATTAAAAAATTAAAAAAACTATGTATAAAGTCAACTGTGCTTCTTTAGAAACTTTATGTGCTCTTTCATTCATATACAACTTTAATATATTTTTAAAGTTTAGCAGAGGTTTCAAAATATATTCATTTCTTAATGATAAGAATTTAAATCATAAGACTTCTAAAACATGGAATGTTATCCATTATTCTTACTAATCTGGGCCAGATCTTGCCGTCCATCCAGAGTAATTCCTTTCATCAGATTTATGCTGGTGGAACGGATATCAAAACCTGGCTCTGCCAGGGGTAACTGCCAGGATTAAAAAAGAAGCATATCAAGATTTAAAAGTTGCATGAAATCAAATCAAAGACCAGATTCTCTGGATAGACTTGCTTTTTCCTAGCTGCTTCTTATCTGCACTGCTCAGTGTTGGACACTCATCTTCATTAAGCTTGCAGAAAGAAATAAAAAATGGAGAAAAATACACTACTTTCTTGATACATTAATGATGAATAAGCTTCTTTCCCCCACCATTCTAATCAAATTATATCCAGGGTGAATTTTATTGTCAGAAAGCCTGGATAGTGTTAAGATACTATTCTCATGTTATAACAATAACTGATAGCTACTGAGCACCCAGTTGGATTTTATTTGATTACTTTCCTCTAAATTTACAAAGTGGACTTACTAGGGCCAATGCATTTTTTTTCTCACGAAGGTAATGTTCCACAAATGTTAGTTTATATTATGTATACAGTATTCTTGTTAATGATAAAACATACTTTTCAAGTATGAATCTCAGCATGAAATTCTCTTCTTCAATATTCGGATACTCTTACTTCCAGTGTGCATCATCAAAAGTGATACAACATCAATCATTTCCTCTTCTTTCTCTGAAATGCTGTTCATTGTTCAATAATGTTCGCTGAAAAGAGTGATAAATAGTCAACATTCCCATCAAAAACTGTCTGTGCAGTTCCTCTATAAGCAGAGCACTTGAAGGGGGAAATTATGTCCTCAACAGTGCTTGCCGTGGTATGTGCCTTGGACTTTCTGGTCCTGTAGTTGAGACATTTTGACTGAGCCAAGAAAAGTTCTGAACTTGCCTCTTTTTCTTTCATGGACAGTAACTGTCAAAAACAAAAGAACTATAAAGATTTTTCTCCAGTCTTTTTATTAACCTTGGTGGTAGCTTTTGATTGTCTGCAAGAGAATGAAAAACACAACAGTATGTCCCAGAAATAGGACATTTGAGAATTCTGCGTGAGATCCACACAGCTGTATGACTGAGCAGCAATATCCAAAGAGGAGAAAAATGCTTTGGTTGCCTCAACTGAGCATGTTAAACGAAAGATGTTTTCCTTCCACACGGGTAAAAGTGCTTGTGAGCTGATGAAGCAGGAATGACGCTCAACTATTGACGGAGACATCGTAGAAATGTCAAAAGTCTCCAGTCATTTACAGCACATGTTATCACCAGAATCTCAGCCTCTCTCCTTACTGAAGTTTAAAGTTCTTCTCGGCACATGGGGAAGTTGACAAAAGTGAAGACATTAAACTCTATCAATATAGAGAAACACAGGAAAACAGCATAAAGAAACAATACGTAGATGCCCAATTTCCTGTCAAGTTTCCACTTATTTACATGGATTCCAATCACCTGCAAGTAAACAAAGTGTTAGTTAATTAAACTCCAAAGGAGACATGTGGAAACCAGATAACAAACTAGAATTAGATTATTTTTTTGAATTAGAGATCCCTAACCAAGATAAATACAAGACAGATAAATAGAGATCCCTAACCAAGACGAAAAGGTAGCATATGCTTTTCTGATCAAGAAAACGAAAGTAAAAGGTCATCCAATAACTCAAACACTGCCTTCGCTCTTTTGTGCTAAGAATCTTTTACAAAATATTAAATGAATCCACTTCAAAGCCTCTTCACAATTTCTTCATTTAACTGTGAAAGAGACTCTTAGGTGCATGTGCTGCATATTCAATACATGGGGAACAGCAGCATTTGTTCATTGCTTCAGTATCAACTAAATAAATACTGAAGCCCTCTTCCCCCCAGGGCCCTCCTCAGGTTTTCCTATGTCCTAGTAGTACACCAACACCTACTGTTCACTCTTTCATCAGCGTCAAAAAGAGTTGGAACTGAGCAGATCATTGAAGAAGGTAGAACTAAGGGGAATGAGATTCACATTTCCAGCAGTGTGGAATACTTTGAATTGCTCGAAAGCTCTGTTGATGTTTGCTGGGGAGGGGTGGGAGAAGAATCAGAGCATTCAACAGTATAAATGAGAGAACAACGCCATGAACTCAGCTGGCTTATGCTCTAAGAGAGGTCTTTTTAGAAAACCCTGAACAGCTCGCATAACATTAGCTACATAATCCCCCTATGTTTTCCAAAGTGCTGCTACTAATATGCATGCAATATCATCAGATACGAATGTCCAAAGAGTATCTTTGTTGTTTCATAAGCACTATGCAGTATAGCAGAATTGGGGATAGGACAGGAAAAGAACAGGCTCCCACAGCTTATATATGAGATGCATTAAGCAGTTAGTGGCACAGTGAACAGCCTTGCTCATTCTACCACTTAAAATAGTGTGCAGGTGACGTGGAACTTTGTGAGACCTAGCCATGCAACAGTGTGAAATCTCCCATGATGATCACGTCCTCTACAGAGTGTCCACAGGCAGCTGGCAAAAAAGTTGTTAGTATAAGTGCATACCGATACCTTTGGGATTTGTTTCTTCCCACAGTGGGTTCCCTGGGAGTCAGCAGGATCAGACCCTAAGTACCAGCAAAATTGACTTTTGAAACAGAATTATTTCTCCTTAACAAGTCGGAGTTACAATGACAAGGGCTTTATGCTGTGTAACACTTAGCATGTTTATTCAAAGTGCTGAGGTTCACAGCCCTCAGGCTAGTCTTCATGAAGGGGTTTTGCTAGAGTACACTGTTATTCCAGGTTGGTCCTGGAAAGCAGACACAGAGGCAGAGGGACTGATGTGCACCTGGGTCTTATCTCCACATAAAGCAGAGACAGGCCTGGGGTCTGTAGTTATTACCTGACACCATAGTTTCAAGTGGCATTGAAATGAGTGGGAGCTCTCCAGCATCAATTCTGCACCAAGTGCCCGGTTTCAGCCACGGCAGCCCTTCTACTCATGGTACTGTTAGAAGGACTGTAGTTTTAACAATCAATACTTTGGGGATGATAAGTATTTCCAATTTGTCCTTCTAAAATATATCAGCTAAATAGCTAATAATTATTATAAAATTTGATTACTCCAAAGAGTTATATCTGTAAACATACAATACTTACAGTAAGTGCCACTGATCCTAGTAAAAGTGCAACTGAATAGACCAGTCCTTTACTGTTTATCTTAACCTGCAGGAATTAGATAAAGAGAAGATCTTTAATATGTTCAATATATAAAACTGTGCTTTAGAGATGAGAAACAAATTTATTGCTTTACGGTTGTTTGTATCCTATTTTGAATTGTGATTGACTTCCCATTTTAAATTTTACAAATCTATGACAGATTTATCATAATAGAGAATAGGATGGTTAAAGAATTAAAACAAACGTGCAAGTTATCCCACCTCTATAAAAACATCCCACCTCTATAAAAAGCATGGGCATTTATAGTTTAAAACTATAGGAAAGTACAGTAAAATGTGGGATTTTTAGTTTAAAGAGCCTCAACAGAAACACACTATTTTTCTTATGTTACATATCTTACAGACAAAAATACTAAAACACAGGGAGACAGGTTCATGTGCTTGAAGCTGTACAGTCAGGAAATGGCAGAGCCAGAGATATCCATGGCCCTATTTTCCTGCCATACAACCTCATATATTCCAACTGACAACAATGGGAATTAATTGCATCCTGTGGAAGGAAAATTGTTCCCTTAACTCCTGCTTCCCTGAAGAAGAAATATGCTATTTAGCAACCAATAAACATGATCAAGAGATTTGCTATTTGTATGCTTTCTTTTTAGGATATATATATTTTTAAACAAAACAGACAGAGTAAAAATATGCCCAGTATACATACGAATGATCCATAGTTAACCACCATGGTCTGCAAACCCCAGGGCACACCAAGGCCCACCAGAATGTCAAAGACGTTGCTCCCTATTGTGTTGGATACCGCCATGTCACCGAGGCCTGCAGAGAGCAAAAAAACAACTCTCAGCTAAAAACTAACATATACTCCATGTATTAAAAGAAACTAAAGGTGAATGATCTGCACTAACTGAATCCCTGTTGGACTGGCCAGAATATCTGAGGTAAGGAGATAATTTCTATAATCTTCGCATAACTTTTGAAAAGTGTGTGCAAAATTTGCTCACTCTAGCTATATTTTCCTTGTGGCTTGGGTAGCCCTTACTGGTTGAACGGTAGTCATTCAACACCCATTCAACAAAGTTCATCTGATGGTTTTAGTGTGTGGGTGCCTGGCATTTAGCTCAAATCAACAGCAAAAAGCAATCCCGAAAAGTACTAAACCAGACAGGATACAAAGATAGTATGCATTTATTAAGGGTCAGACCCTGACTCTAAATAACTCACTCTGGGAACATTAAAGTGTGAAAGGAAGCAAAAAAAAAAAAAAAAAAAAAAAGAAAGAAAGAAAGTGAAAAGTACTAAAGTCACTAGACACTACTGAATGTTCCTCATGTTCATCCCTGGCTGCCATCTGCCATCTCTTTCTACACTAATGTCAGTGGACATGGTGGAGGCAACAGAATTCTTCTCTGCCTTTGCTAAATTCTCCTAGGCACGATAGCCCAGCTAGGCACAACTCAGTAGCCTACCCATTGAATCACTTCCATGAAACGGATCCATGGGAAGGAAAAGGAACTTGCCCTGCAAAAACATGAGGAAGTGCAAAGAGCAGGGACAGACACTGCTGGGCACAAGTCTCTGCATGCAGGGAAACACTGACAGAAGCGTTACGCTTCAGATCCATATTGTGGCAGTAGTACTCTCTGCTCCTTAGATAACTGTAGTCTGGCCTGTCTCTCTTGTAACCAAGTAGTACAAAACCTCTTTCAAGAACAACCCGTTCTTTTGTTCTTTTGCCAAGTTCACCTTCACTTTCAGAAGAGACGATACCTACAGTAGTTTTTTTAATACTAAAGCAGTAATCTGTTCATTTTAAAATCAAAAAAAAATGTCTTTATATTCTTTCAAAAATCTGTTCACTTTAACACTACATAAGGGAAATTAATTTAGTTGGAAAGTAGTTCCATAAGGATCCTGAGTACTTTTATTCTGCTTTTTGTGAGATTTTCCTGAACACAAAAGTAAACATAATCTGGAAAATTAATTATTTTAAACATACAATCCTTTTTAATCAAACACCACCCCTTCTGAGTCTATAGTGTGACTTTCAAAAATGACATATTATTTAATAGCAATATTCTTATCTCAGACTGCAAAGATGGGACTTTCAAGGCAGGTAATTTTTGACTTCAGAACCCTTGCTGTTTGCCCACTGTTGTGTAATGGAGAGTTCATTATCTGGAGGGAAAAAAAAAAGCCTAGGGGAATTAGAGTAGTGGACAAGACTACAATCAGGGCCTGCTCTTCTTCTGCTGAGGTACAGGACAGCACACTGTCAGGTTTAATGTTTTTCAGTGACAACAGGAAAGGATGTGGCTAGAGATACTTTTCAAGCAAAATAGGAAACGTAAAAAAACTTAATCAAAAGTTTAAAGATATGTGAGAAGTACCTGACAGTTTCAGTTAGAGAGTTGACGAGGACATTGCAGATAGATGACTAAAACCTCTTCCAAATTCTCTACTCATGACAAAGGAAAAGAGATCTGCATTTTGATGAGAAGTATGCTTGGAGCTAGTTCACTTCTGCCAGATCCTCTTTAAAGCACTTCATTTCCCTGGGCTCAAGAGATCTTTTGAAAATCACTACAAGTTTTACCTGAACATGTGCTGATCAGTATATATTCTTCAATGTGTTTTAACAGCTGATATTCCAGTCTTGTCTGCTGCTTACATCTCTTTACCCTGAGGGATACATACCCTGCATGGAATACCTGAGCGTTAAATGACCTAATGCTAGACCGTGTGGTCCCATAAGGCAAAAGATAACAGGACAGGGATGACTTTTTGGCTCACAATACAGCAAAACAAACAACAAAACTGTATTTAGAATTGGCATATACGGAGAAAGCAGATCACCATGTTAGGTGGTAATTATGCTTCATCGGACAAGGTACCTTGTCTTGCTACTATTAGGCTGGCCATGCAGTCAGGGACGCTTGTTCCTGCAGCTAGGAATGTAATGCCCATGATCACATCTGGTATCCCAAGGGTGTATCCAATCACAGTCACCTGAACAGCAAGGAAAAGAGATTAACCTGTAATATTCGGAAAGACCCCCCATTCCAATACAGTTATGGCACACACTGAGTTTTGGTATGGACCCTGTCTCCACATACTTATCCATTTCTGCAATAATCAGGCTAAAACTAACTTAGCAAAAAGTTCTTTGGAGTATACTCCTAAGCGGTTTATAAGCAATACAAAAAGCTCCCTTTTCTCTAGTTCTAACAAGACATACTGATCTTTTAAGGAGGAGCACATGCAAAATCCAACCTGCTGGGATTTGTTGATGTCGCTTTTCTTTCCCAAGAATGACAAGATTTTTCTTAGTGCAATTCCCAAGATCGAAGGACCAGAATTAAATTTTCCTGGGTCACAGGGGCAGAGATACAAATAATTTATTTTATTCCAGTACATGAAGAAGAAACCAGTTTCTTGCATGCCTCCTGATACAATCCTGCAGTGAGCAGGTCTTGTTATACAGTCCCTTGGGGATCCAGATGCAGCTTCACAAGAATTTAGGAAGTGGCTGAAGCTCATGGCAGAACTTCTTGAAAGGACAGGCTACTGTATTTAGGTAGATTTTCAAAGCACACTGAAGATGACTCAGGAAAAAAGGCTGAACAGGGAGCCAAGCACACAAAAGGAACAGCCTTTTGGGAACGAAAGGATTGAAGCAGGGACAGGCAGCTGCTTCCCTGTCGAGCCTGCTAAGGGTGAAGGGAATCCACTCACCAGCCCTCATATGGTCAAAGGGAAACTGTGGCTCAGGAACAGGAGGGAACAAGAACTCCCTGCTGTACTTGGTAACGGGGTACTTGGATCTGGCTGCCTCTTGAAATAAGGAGTTTTGCAACCCTGGTGAGCACTTTTCTTGTTTGAGAAGGGTTACACATGCAAATGACCAATGCCCTACACACACAGACATACAAAGGACAGATAGTATGAAATGCATGTATAGCTTTGGCACAATTATACGAGGAAGAATTAATGCCTGGCATGTAAATTTCTCTTTAAGGGTCTCCAACACAGAAGGGAGACTGGTTACTTCACAATGCAGAACTTTATAAGTTAAATATTTATGATGTTTATTTATATAAAGAACACAAAATTTTCCATGAGAAAAAACATGACTATAAAGCAGTCCACAAATGACTAACATTTGGGGAGGATGGAGCTGGTTTGCACCCAAAAAAATTACAGTGAACTCATGAGCAAAAATTCTTCTAAAATATGACATCAAATTTTAGCATACTGCATTTCCATGACTAGATGAAAGAAGTCAACAGTTCTAATATGAAAGAAGTCAGCAACTTCTTCACTGTATTTTCTTTTGAAGGAAAAAAGGGATATATGAATTCTTCAAATACCAGAAACCACCAGTCTTCCAATTGCAGGCATATACAACTGCTTGGCTTTGCATCTTTTAGTGCAGAAGAAAGATAACTTCAAAGTATACTTCAAAGTATCATTATTTTTTTCCCTTGCTAAAACCAGCTTGAGGTATTTTCCTATTTGTGCCCTTTCTCTGACTGAAAATGTACACTTTAAGAGAAACTAAATGATAGTAAGAAAGAACAAACAGGAACCTAGTCAAATCTTCAAGTAAATGTGCTCCTAAATTAATCACAATTAACAGATCTACACCAAGTACCATCTATTTTTCATAGGTTTAGGCAAATAGAAACATTTTACAAGCAACTATAGTACTGTTCCCTAAAAAGGGCTTTATTCCATTAGTCCCCACTCAAAGAATTTTACAGTTCTTGTGAGTCTTCAAATTTTGTTACCTAACTTTACTACATGCTTTAGTATCAGTGTATAGCCCTGTTTCTAACGGTGTCTCAGATGCCTCCATTTAGACTCCATTCACTAGTAGGACTTGGACGCCTACATTCCTTTGAAAATCTAGCTGACACCTTCCTACAAGTGCCCCATACAGTAAGGATAAGGCCCAAATATTTGTGACAAAAGAGCAGCATAAAGTTAAAGTTATAATAATTAGAATATCCACTGAAGAGATTTAACTATGATATATACACTTTAACAAAAACGCAATAGATATATTAGTTATTCTGAGATATATGTTTCACTCAATATGGCAAGTCTCACTGCATTCACTTACCATCCACACCATAAAGTAGGAAAACAAGGCAATCCAGAGAGTGGATAAGACAAACGTCAACATAAAAAAATTCTCCCAGCGCGGTTTGCTGCAGTTTGGAATGGTGCAAAAGAGCAGGAATATCAATGGCCATGTCAAAATCCATTTGATTTTGTTCATTTTTCCATCTGTAAGACAAAGAAAGGAAAAAAAAATACTATGATGTTTCTGTCACTATCCTAGGTCCAGCTACACCACAGCAGATAAGATCTCAGACAGTTGGTTAAAACTGTGCATGTCAGCTCATTTTCCAGTATACCTTTCATCCTTGCTTGCTCTGTGTTTATACCATTATCCAAGTTGTGAGACTGTAAGTATGTGCCAGGATATTACAGTTCAAGCCTGCCAAAATGCATGCAAGTCCAAGAAAGTATGGTTGCTTTTAAAAACATAATACTAGTAGTTTTTGCTGCTCTTTCAAATATGTACATTGTTATTGTTAATTCAAAATAAAAACATAAAATGAAAAAAAATTACATGATGAACTATTTAAAAGGAAGATTGAAAGTTAGGTAGAGAAAATAACCTGCACCTTCCATGCAACAACAGAAACTACTTTTCATAGAAAAACAGAGCCGCAGACCCAAACTGTGAGCATGACAACCTTGCATCATACACTTGACTGCGGTCACTTGGCGAGCACCTCAAATGCAGATTCAGCAGAACCAACCTGACAACTATTTCTGCAAATGTGAATAGCACCACCTTGGGCAAGTCACTTAAGGTCTGTAAAAGAAGACTGTAGAAACCACCTCCCCTCTCACAGCTCTGAAATCAACCTGTGGGCAATACCAGAGACCTGCTGTTATCGATAAAGGCAAGTGCAAACCTTTCCACTTTAGAAAATGGTAAGTATTGTAAATGTGCACGTAAAACTCAATACGTAAAAGAGACTTATAACTGTGACATATTTTTCAGAGGTATAAATTCTGGAAATACCTGATTTCTTTGCATGTTTCATAAGGTATCCTGCCAAAAGAATAATAAATTTGTTTTTCACACCAAACTTGAGTTTTACAGTCAACTGCATGGTGGGTTTTGCTTGAGTTTTCTTTACATAATTTATGCAAGAATATAAGAATTAATAAGAATTTCTTGTTATTACAGTCAATATAAATCAACTGATAATTATATCCATGAGAACAAAATACACTATTTTAAGCAAAATCGGTGATCACATTGAAAACCATCGGATACATCTCAAATAAATTTATCTAATGAAATTAAAAAGGGACCACAATAATCATGAAAATTCCATCAACTTCACCAGAAATTTTCCTTCAACAAAGATACTGGGATTTAGGATTTGTTAAGTTTTTCTCAGTTATTTCAATTAAATCCAAAAACTGTCATCTGGATCTATGTGCACCAGGTGCAATAGAATTAAACATTAGACATCTTAAAATATAGTAATACCTCTGCAACCTGTAAGGCTACTTACAAGCCTAATTTAATGTAACAGTCTTCATTCATTTATTTGGGTACGTACTTCATCTGCTTAGGTGATGAGTTAGCGCCTTAATTTGAGATTTCCTTGTGAATTCTGAGAAGTTACAAGCCTGGCAGGAAATCTGAGCATAAGCTTGGCTCTTTATTCGCTTTAGCTTGCGGCTGCAGAACTTAACACACAGAACTGCTAAGGACCCTTGCTTCATTTTAGTCCTCAAATTTTCAGTGTTACTGGGGAGTTATTACAGATTTTACTGGGAAGTCTTTTTTATGTATAGTTACATATACAGGTTTTTAAAGCAGATATCTTTTATCTGTTCTGTACAAGAAAAAAAAAGAAACTACACTTCTTAGTTCACATCTCACTTCAACTCTGCTTACAAGACTGTAAAAATCATATGATAATTCTCACCTCCTTCTGTTTGTTTCAATTTGGATCATTAAAATACTCCTGCTGGTTAAATCGTACTGCTTGTCTACCCATGCTGCTTAGCTTGGTTCATATTCAAACAAGTCAGCGCGGGCTACACTGGTAATCTCCTCAGCACTTAATTCCAAATATACTATGAGTGGGTGACTATCTGACAGGAAAAAATACAGATCTGACTCTGAGCTGATGCTGGGGTAGTCTGACTGGTTTCTGTGGTGCTCCACACAGAAGAAATTCAGGACCATTTGTCTTTTTAATACCATGAGTGAAAAACAAATTTGCCCAAAGAATAAGTGAGACAGATGCTATTAACCTCTACTTGGGAATACAGATCCTGCCAGGGATCCCGTCCACCATCCTGAATCATCTGAACAAATGCTTATCAGTGAGAATTCACAGTGCTTTATCCCTGGCATTGCTAATCTTGCTGTATTCTATGAGGACAGAAATACTGGCAGGAAGGGACTTGCCTTTCCATGGTCTTTGGTCAGGCTGAATGCCTGTGCATTAAATTAAAAATCCTGCTCCATTCCTAGTGATGCTTTATCCACAAAAACTCATGGGTTAGAATTGCATTTTTCAATATAATTGAAAAACGCAGTTACGCAGTTTATGGAACTGACCCTTGTCACCCAACACGTGACAACCAGACTTGAGACTTCAGAGGACCAGACCTGTGTTCTGGGTTTTGCTCGGTTAACAGAGAAGGTAGCTGGCTATTTACAGATAACCTGGAATAGCTCTTAACTATCAAGACTAGTATCCATGGTACACTTTATATTGACTTCTTTATAAACTTTTATATAAGGTCTTAAATTGATCTGGTCTTGCTTCTGCTCCAGAGCTTCTCTTACGCTCCCAGTGTGCGGGTGGAACCTGTGTGCCACCCAGTGTGAAGGGAGTCTTCCCTTCCACTGTAACTTGCTGGTTTAACAGTTTGCTGCAACATCCCAATAAAGCAAGGTCGCACTTGCTCAGGAAGCTGGACACTTCATCCACCTGGTGCATCTCACATAGCTTCAACGAATACACAAACAACACCAGCTTCTGCACTGCTCTTTTTTTAGCTGTTTTGAAATTGCTTCTTTTGCTGTTGATTTGTTTTTGACCACCCACTGTAAAATAACCATTAAAATGATTTAGTTATAAATCTGTTTAATTGGGGTGTGTTTTTAGTTAATGACAAATTGTATTATGATTCTTGTTTAGCCTTCCTTGTACATCTGCAAGGAAGATAATTATCATCATTAACACTATTATTCAATAAATAGCTGTTCTGTAAAAAATGATAAACAGACCCATTACAGGACACTAGCTCAGTTGTTTTCATTTTTGTTTTGCAGTATGGGCCACTTATGCGCTCTGGATCTGAAGGCTCCTGCAGCATTGTATATAGCTGAGGAAAGGCATAATTCATTTATTGCAAGCCCTCATGACAATAATCAAAGAATACTACTTAATATAAATGTCCACACTGCTTTATATTCTATTCACTGCACTCTACTGTTACACTGAATGATGTGGGTTTTTTCGCTTGAAGTTATTTTTCCTTCTTTATATATACTCTTTTCTGTTCCTCAAAAACATTTAACAGATTTTTGGAAGCCAAATATTCTAGAGAGGTATTATTATAGAGAAGTCTGGTTACAATGTTTTTGAAAACTAAGGGAAGGCACTGTAATAAAGAGTCCTTTGCTAGTGTTCATTACCTTTTTGGAGTGCTTTTTTCCAGCTGTTACACTTAAAAGAGTCACTTCCATGTACAGATAATTTGCTCGTGAAAAAACATTAATATGCACCACAAATGGTAAAAAATATTTACACATATCACAGTATTAACAAGAAAGGCATTTCCTTAAAGCACTAAATAAAGTGAAAGAAAAATATTTCCCTATTTGTAACATCCATGTAGATTTGAGAGGAGCTCTGTAAAAAAGAGTGAAATAAATTTGTGTTTTCATTCAGATCAAGAGTGTACCTCTGAGGGATATAAAACTTTATTATCTCCATTTACTGTATGTTGGTTTGCAGCACAGAGCAGCCTACATTCACATATCATTAGTAATATTAATTCCAATCTTGAACTTAAAGTGCATGGTAACAAGATACACACCTCTGCACAGGAAGCTTTGTAGTAAGCTAGATAGCTAGGAAATTGCTGCTATAAAGTCTTGTCCATCAGGTTTGAGAACTGTTGGAAAAATTCAATATATGCAAAGCAGTCAATCTGAAAACCTAATTTATTTCTGAGCATGTGCTGCATTCAAAACACAACAGATGAATATGAATTTTTGTCTCAAGTATAGCACACAACACAGAAGTGCCTAAAAGAAATGTAACAGACTAGATGCATTGTGACTTTTCCATCAAAGTGATTTTCCACTGAAAAATGCTTTTGTTGCAAAATAAAACATTTCTGAGTCAATGTTTTTTTAATTTGCTGTTACAATATTAGCACAGAAGCTGACTGTCTAATTGGAAAATCCTTATTGATTTCAGCTCTGCAAATTTCCCTAGGAATTGTGAACAGGCAAAAGACTCTCCCCACTACAAAGACAGGCTACAAAGTGGGTAAAAGCATATCTAAGATAATCCCATCACTGTCAGCCTTCCAAAAGGGCAGTAGACTTGGTAAAATATTCTCATTTCAATGCTTCTGTAACATGCCTCTGAGGACAACTCTTTTCTCTGTGAAAAATACTGAGGTTTTACTTTTCATCGTCTTCCAAAACAGACTATTTTCCAAAACTCTGACACTTTTCTCAGAATAAAAGGTCCATTTTCCAGAATACAAGTTACAAATTCCAGACCATGAAATCCATCCAAAAAAAAAAAAAAAAAATCAAGATTTCTATTTTCAGCCTGTGCCTTTACAACACTTTGCGCATTTAGATTTATGCCAATAATGTTCCCTTAAAGACATATTTTGGTACAACAGGAACAGGATGTGAACAAAGAATTTACTGTAGTCTGCAGAAATGAGCTTTACTCTTGGTATAGAATTACTACAGCTTTACATGGGATAATACTCCATGGCAATGAAGTGTAATAGAGCACAGTACTCTCACTATGTCTTGTTTGACTTGATTGGATTTTGGCTTGGTTTATTTCATATGTTTAATGTTGCCATCTATTTTCCAAGGAAGAGGGCTGGGGTTCCTTAAGCCCTCTATATCCTTTTGGAGCAAAGTGACAAGAAAACATAGTAACGTTACTAAGCTTAGCCCTAGCCTAATACACTTCTAAACTCTCCTGTGTACTCTGCTCCTATGTGAAGCAGATTCTCTGCATTCAACTCTCACAAATGCAGCACATTCTTACAGTGAATTTTCACTAAAAGGACCCCATGAGCTCTGAGAATATGCCACAGTGCAAAACAGAAGCACAGCAATTGAGGTCATATGTGAGATCTGCCCCAAAAGTGCACTTAGGATCTGATGCAGCTGTATATAGGCAGTAGCAAGAGGAAGCTCTTGCAGAAAAACCTTCTAGACCACTAAGGTTAGGTCTTGTTCTGAACTTCTGCCATTTCAGAGAAGCTAAATTAACTCTTTGCATCAGTGCTTCCAGAGACACATTTCCACAGTGAAGTTTCCTGCTTTTGAGTCATTAGAAATACATTTCTTTGATACTCAGAAGCAGTTAAAAAGCAAATGTTAGGAAAGAAAAGGAGAAGAAATCAAGAATATCATTTAAAATTCCAGCTAATTCGTATCTTGGATATACAGTTCCTGTCCTCTTATCTCAGAGAGGGTACAGCAGAAATGGAAAAGATTCAGAGATAAGATAACAGGGATGATGAAAGGAAAAGGTAAACTAGAATCAGTCCACCTTGAGGACAAACAACTTCATGGGAGATACTATGAAAATCTACAACACTCTAAGTGCTAGAGAGGTGCAAGGAGATTCTTTTCTTCACTTTTCCAATACTAGAAGACATCAAATGAAGCTAGTAGGAGTCAAATGCAAAGCAAGCAAGAGGAGATGGTTCTTCACACAACTGTAGCACTTCTTCCAAAGAATGTTGTGGCTTTTAAATACTTGCAAAGAATGAAGAGATTAATGAAAAAATACATGACAGTCTTTTAAATGCTTGGAAATCACACATAGCCCAGGAGGTTCCCCGAATTGAAAATAATCAAAGGGCAGAACAGTTTCAGGGTTGTATTATATATGCTTGTCCTGTCCACATCCTTCCCCGGACTTCAAAGATCCATAGTTGGAGTCAGAATATTGGGTTAGATTGATCATTTGACTTTATAAGATACTGTTAATTCCTTTTGGCTTCTATCCAGGCTTTGTATTTTGGATACATACAAAAGTGAACAGCACTGCTAATGTCCTTTATTACTATCTCATTTTAGCTATGGGAATTATTCCTTTTATTTTACCTAATACCAGTCCACGTTATATAATGAATCTATGGTACAATCCTGTGAGAGGGGGAATTCTTCATTTCCGTGAAACCAGCAGGAGCTGCAAACGCTGAATATTTTAAGGGGTCTTGAATACATGGCAATGAATGGAATTTAATCATCCTTTAAAAGCTGTGCAGAAGTCTTTTCTGAGTCTTGGCTCTAAAAGACTATTGTGTTATGCAAGGGCTTTTACAAATCATTTTGTTGCCTACATATGCCCGCTTAGTTTCATCCTGCTTTAATTTGATTTTGCATGGTATCATATGCAGTTTCCATAAAAACTATTTGTGTTGCCTCCTCTTTCGAGATGGGCCTGAAACAGACCCAGGGGGAAAATCTCTGTTACAATTCTCTGAAGGCCTGCTTCTGTAACAGAACACCATCACTGATGGTATATAAAGCATCAAATGACAACTAGACATCACTCAAAGACTGAAGTAGTGTTTTTTGTGAAGTTTACTTCACTTACATAAATTTTCTACTTCAGAAAAAATTTCTTCTTACAAAAGCATTTAAGACATGCAATTTGAAGGAGCAAAGGTAAACCCAAGCAGGCTAAAGAAAGGTACCCACAGAATATCGGGGGGGGGGGGGGGGGGGGGAAGTGTGAATTTTATACTT
>JAWLRI010000448.1:7257432-7291021 GCA_034781795.1 Crypturellus tataupa
CCCCCCCCGCCCCCCCCCCCCCCAAGAACAACATAAAACAAAAAATAAGGCAATATATTAATTACTATTTGATTGAAATTGTCCAAATTCCCCAAATTAAAAAAAAGGTTCACGTCCATTTTGAGCTGATGACTACAGTGAAGACTAAAAAGATCTGACATGATGCCAATTGCTTTTCACATAGGAGCCGTTCTTAAGTCTTTTGGTTGCCCTCTTATCCTCTGTAAGTCTGATCAGTTTTAATGACTCAATACCAATTCCGCTGCAGATAAAATCCAAAGGTGCAAATATATAGACACAAGCAAACAAATGCCCTCTTGCATAGAGAGAAGGTTGCAGATCTTTAAGGAATCCCCTTCCTCACGACTGCTCTCCTCTGAAGAGAGGACCCATCTTCCTATCTGCTGTGACATAGCTGTTAGAGACACAGCAACCTCAAGGCTAGAAACATCGGAGAATCTGAATACCAGAGTCACTATGAACATGCACGTTTGGCAACCCCCTTGCCTGATAGTCATTTATTGTTTTCTTAATGACCTACCTCATTAATGATGAGACGGCTCGCCATCCGCATTCTAGTGCGTGGTCCAAACTTATTTGTAATCATTATCCGTAACCCAGCTTCAGGGAACCGGAATTTGGGGGGACTGGAGCAGATGATCTCATCCACCATGACCACACTGTTTTTGCCGTACTGCTGCACCCCCTTCACTAATGAGCACAATGGGCAAGGTTAGTTGTGGAACTGATCTTACCATGCTCCCGCTCACCCAGAGCCACTGTCCTCCTCCTCAGATGTGTGTGTGGGTGTCATTCACCTGGATGCCTGAGTTTACCAGTGCCTTTCATGTAATATTTCTGCAATCTGATGAACCTGTTCCTCTGTGGGACACCTCATTTAAGTCAGGTGCTGAAAGGGGCTTTCACTCCAATAAGGCAATCACCTTCAATTCACTCTCCAATGAGCAGGAGTAGTTTTCACCCAGCCACTCATGCTGTGGTACCATTTTTCTTTGCCTATGCTCCACTATGCTTTTTTTTAAACTTTCTCTAAAAGCACCTGCACTGGGGCAGTATAGACAGCCCCCCCGAGCCCCATGAAGCTATCCCATTGGATCAAGGTGCTTAACTGCTACTGCACATCCAGAAATCCCTAAGGTGCTGTTCACTCACTTGAAAATCTTCACTTTACTTTCTCAGAATATTATCAGTATCTGTAGCACAACAAGATCTGAAACTATGGAAAACAATAACTGTCCAAAACAAATGTGTCTTACAAATAAGCCTTTGCTAATATGAAGGAACTTGTACCAACGTGAGAGTTTTTAAGTTTGGGTTTTTTTTTTTTCTATCATGCTAAGAAAACAAACAGCAAGACAAATCATATTGGGAATCAACATAAATACAGGCAAGGACTTCCACAGCTGAACAGCATACTGATATTCTCACAAGCGCTACAGACTACACACAGCAAGCAGAGCAAGGCTCAGCAGACAGGGACGTATCCATGTAGTGTTAGAAAGCAGAGCAGGAGATATACATATGACTGTTATAAATATTAATTATTACATGTAATTACATGTAAGGAAACAAAACAACAGAATTCTTTGTGCCTTGTGTTACTGCTTTGCTTAGTTTGGCTTTACCCTCCCGCCCACCTTTTGCAGTAACTTACTTACATTAAGAAGAGGAAGAGAATTTAGGAGGTAGAGGTAAAAGATAATTATTAGTGCATGGTTCCCATCAGGAAGCAAAGGAAATCTAAGGAAACATTCAACTAAAACAAAGGAATTAAAATGGACCTGTCCTAAACACACAGAAATCTATTAGCTATTGTTTACACTGTTAAAGTGATGAAATATTTTTCATTTTCAGGAAGACATCTGGATCCATGCAAGTATGTAAATCACATCATCCAATAAGGCTCGCTATCTCAAGCATGTCTTAATATATTTGTTTTGAAGTTGGAGAAAAAGATCCTTTCAACATCATTCAGTAGGGAAAATCTAGCGAAACTGTAAATCACCACAATGCTGCTGTATCTTTTACTCTCTTGCATTCAAACATCTTGTTTTGTTTCACCAAAATAATTTTTTCAGTGAGTACACTGGGGTCACCCAAGATGTCATAAACAGCTCTTTGCTTCCTCAGAGATATGTACCACTCAAAAAGAATCATCTCTATAGTTTTCCCTTGCAGCCTAATCTCTAATGGAAAATAGAACTAGTAGTAATTTTCTATTTAGTAAACATAAAGGAGCAATTATCCTCCCACCTCTGACATCTAAAACAAATTAACCCTGCTAAGCAGTGCAGCTGATGATGCAAATGAGGCACGCAGCCATTCCGATGACTCTTGCAGCTAAAGTGAAGGAGCTTTTCCTGTGAAGGAATATAGAGCCAGACAGGCTAGCCCTAGGAAAACCAGAAGCCTTATATAAGGGGGCCATAGCAGCCTGACATCTGTTTTAGTTAGACAAGGAAAATAGAATGTTTGACAGCAATTCTTGTAAGGAAAAAAACATGAGAGATCCTTGGTTTGACAGTCTCATCTGGTTAGTTGCTCTCAGGTGAATTTCTCAGTCAACCCTCCAAATTGCTTCTTTATCTTCTTTTATCTTACAATAAAAAGCTTCTTAATGACTTTGTTTATTAATCTGGATCAGGCCCCCACACATTTACATCACATTCTATTCAGAAGCCCCCTTTTGACTAGAGTTCTCTCCCTTATGAATAATTTGGGTCAATACAATAAAAGCCAAGGGCAATGAGCCACAGTGTTTGTTTATAAAAAAATAATAGGAGTATATAAAGTTTTAATTATAGCAATATTCACAAAAGTAAAATCTTTTGCCTTCACTCTACACATGAGTGTATATTCACCAAAACTATCTCATGGAGAAAAGCTCTCCTTTGACTCTCCAAAATTCCAGTAATAGAAGTTTTTGTGTTTTACCATTGGAAACCCTTGAAAGTAATAAAACTTAAGAAGATCAAAGAGAGTTGCATAGTGTGTGAGCCCCATTTATACACCTTAAGCAACAGATTAACCATCTTCAGTAGGAAGAAAGCTCCTCACCCAAAGCAGCTTTTCTTTTTGGGGAAAAGCCTTGCCTGTGTGGAGAACCATATTAAGCTTATACCTGCACCATGGCAAACCCAAGGGAGCGAATTCACAGGATCCTGGAACTTGCTAACTGCTGTTTGCAGGATAGGGAGCGGCAAGCCGTAGCTGTCTCACTGCTGCTAGCAGCGCTTCTGTTTCTAAAAGCTTCCTCTGAGGAAGGTGGAGTTCAGCTTGTGAAGTCCAGCATCCACTAACAGAGGGAAAACTGATGGAAGCTGTAGTCTCACAGCAACACTAAGGCAAACTAGAGATGAAGTCCGTTGTGGATGGTGCCTAGTGTCAGATATGGGACAGCTTGTGCTATCTTTCTGCTGCTTTTCCTGAAAATTCTGCATATTCTTCACAAGCTTTAAATAATCTTTAGGTTTCCTGAGAAGATGAATAGAACGTGGACAGGCAAACACTCTGTGCTATCACCCATTCATCACACAGTGGCTAGAGAGGATGAAGGTTGCATCTTAACATTACACTTAAGAAGAATCTTAAGATGAATCTAAAAAGAATGAATCTTAAGAGTATGACCTACAAGTATAAGGATGGAGATGACATCAGAACTGCACAAAGGACTCAAAAGTAAAAGACACCTGTATTTGTTTTCTATTATCCATTTCCTGTGCACTAGAATAGATCAGTAACAACTTCCCTAAGAGATACCCTCTAAATCTCATACAAATGCAATGCATTCCCATATCCAACTAATGGACTTTACTATATGGTAGTCAATGCCAACTAAAATTCATTGTAAAGACAGATGAAAATATTTCAAAAGCATCCTATTTATGCTATGATGTTCTAGGAGAAGTATTTTAACATCAATATTAAAATGTTGTCTAGACATTATACCCAACACGAGTATCAGTGTGCTGTCATTATATAAGCCTATAATAAACTCTGAAGGTATCAATGATAAGAAGGGAGATAATACAGAGATAAAAGGAAGCTTACAAAAAAAAAGTACACTTGCTTATGTTGAAGCTGGGTGTCAAGGGTGTCAAGATTTAGCCTGCAAAGAACCCACATTTCCTGATTTCCTGCACCTATCTAGAAACATATACTCAGAAATTTAGAAATGTGAAGGTCAATCTTCCCAGGATCTGAACTCAACATTTGACTCCTCCTTGCTCACTGATGCCTGTGTCTTTCCCTCAACATTCACATCTCAGTTTCTATATCAAACATAATCAATTTTTTGAAATGAAGATTATCTTCTTCCTGGCAAAAGAAAAATATTTCTCTCACAGTGTTGTAGCTCATCATTGAACATCAAAGATAAAAGAAGTAAAACTGATGATTTACAAAGCAGGTTGCTTTTCTTTTTTGTTTGTTTGTTTTTATTGTTTTTTTTCTTCAGTGGCTTTATTGCTGAATTTTGAAGTTAATCGAATATAAATTTCTGTTTAAGACTGAATAGTGACAACATTTTCAACCATCACTAAAGAAAAGAAAAAGGATATTTTGTGAACTACTTTCTTTCAAAGTCCTGTCTGCTCAGCCTTACCTTTCCATAGCAATGGAATGGATGGGTCATCACAACTAGGGGCATAATATTTATTACCATCTTCCAGCTCATTGTTGACTGTGTCACCATTTCCAACATTCTTGCTGTTGATGGTGAAGAAATTTTGTATCCTCACGTTGTACCTGAAAGTACAAAGGGAAAGTCTGAAAAGGCTGAAGTGTATTGCATTTCCCTTTCAAATTCTCAGACCTCTGAGAACAATTTATGAAGACTAGCACAGTATAGATATACATTCTCTGATAGCTAATAAGAAACGAAGACAGAGGAGAAAATCAATGGCAAGACAAAGACTACTACAAAAAGACATTATTTTAATATATTCTGTGGAGAACATTGAGTTCTGGAGGAAATACTGCATGTGGGAATGTGAAGTCTTGCAAGTTTTCCCACTGTGCTAAAAAAAAATTGACTACAAAGCACACAACACACACAGAGTCCTTGAGACAAGCTGCTGCTATCCTCATAGTGCAGAGACACTTCTCCATGTGCTGGGAAGTTTCACTATATCCCTGAGGTTCTCTCAGAACCAAAGATTTACCTTTGTTCTGTTTCTTGAAAGAATATAGACCTAAGAAATTTACCACAGATCTATATAGACAGTTATATTTAAAAAAAAATACCAAAACAAGACACACAACTGCTATTCTCTCTGCTCCCCACACTGGGTGGTTTTTTTACATTTCTGGCCCTATGGATCATGCTCTTCTAGTGAAAAGATGCACTACTTTGCCATAGGGTGGAACCTTGCATTGCTGTCAATGAGCTCTGCTAAGTCTGATGTAGGAGAAAAAAGGAGGTTGAGGTCCCAGAAAAGGTAGAACTATTCACGCTTTAGTACCTTTTCCCCACTACAAGGTTGTAATGCAGTTATGGTATCAAAATATGGCCGGAGCAGGAAGTTAACATTAGCTAAGTTTAAGCATAAACTTAGAAAATACACAGCACCTTGCCTCTCAGAGACAGAGGAATAAAACACATTTTACCATCTGATGAGCATGTGCATAGGCAGTTGATGCCCCATAGCTGACAGGCTGTGAGTTTAAACTTCAGAGAATCCAGTGGACTTTTTCACATGTATTGGTACAACAGCATTTGCTCTCAGTTATCTCTGAAACCTACTTTACCCTTGAAGGTAAACCGAAGATTTGCTCTTGACTGAGCACATACCCAGAGCAAAATTGATTATGCATGAAAATGCAAGGAATCCTGCACAGCAACAAGATTGGCTGCATTGCCCTCAGGCAGGACCAAGAACAAAATCATACCAAAAACAGGACAGCCAATTAACAGCTAAAGGGCACGGAAAGGGGAAGAGCACTTACTTCATGGTAAGTATGTAGAACGAATACATAATGATGAGTACAAGGCTTTCCCACCTCAAAGAGACAAAAGGAAAAGTGTTAAATGGCCATTCCAACAGCTCTATCCTTTAAAAGTTTTCAGTAAGAATGTGCACTAAACATCTAGTGCAAGTCACATCTGTGCACAGACAATTCACATTATTTAAGATTATATGGAGGTCTCGGGGAAAAAGGGGAAGGAGAGACTTTCAAGTTCCAATAAACATGCAAACCAAAGGTAATACATGTAGCCCAAAAATTTGCTCCACAGACTGAAGCCAGAGCTGCCCTCTGAGGCTCGTATTGGCTGGGCATCCCGGCAGCTCAGTGCTGAGCCACGGGGCAAACACTCCAAGGGGGCTCTTTTGGAAGATCCATATGACGTATGACTAGGATCCTAGCTTTCCCAGAGACCACTCTCTGGGAAACCCACCACCCCCATATATTGTTTTCAGCTAGAACAGCGGAACATGTTACCTTTTCTGCACGTGTGAGAGTCTTTTGGGCCTTAATTACAGCTTATGTACTTTGTTAATTTTTAGTTTTTCCTGTTCATCATAAAATATATATATAACTAAAGCAAACAAACAATATTTCCTACATGTCAATTCCAGATCTTATTCATAGGGTACAACAACAAAATCTAGTTACACTCTAACTCTATTTACTGATCCCTCAGGGCAAATATAGGGCTGTAGGGAACAAATTACATAACTTACCATACTATTTTCTCATCATATATGAACTATAAGGGGAAAAAAAAATAAATAATAAATTGACAGTTTTTGATACCTATCTCCTTATTTGAAAAATGGTCAAATTATTAAATATCTGTCATATCTAACCAGAAACTACCAGAGCCCTCTTTTGACTCTCTCTAATCCACAACTACCACTGTTTGGACTGTGCCCTTTATAGCCCCAAAGTACAAATCTTACACACAAGGTCCAGATCCTTCTCAGCAATTTTTATCAATATTATTTACTAAAACAGTGTGGTTGTTTGAAAGACAGATAGACGTGCACGCCCACACACACATACTGTGCAACTCTAGAAGATAGTGAAATTGCATGTATTTAGAAGGGATTTAAGACATAAAGCACTGAACCATTTCATAGCTAATCTAGTTTCAGCAGTACGGGCGGCCGTTTCACCTCTGCTCTTAGGCCAGCTGATTATACGTAACTTACTCCATCCTATGTGACACATGTAATTGAATGGTCAGCCAGTCTTTCTCACTTGTTACAAACCAAACTCAGGACATTCTCGCCTCTTCCAGTCACAATGTTCAGTAAATGCATATGTACAGGAACTACTACACTGCTCTACATGAACAGAACATGTTCTGTTGATCTGTTGTGATCTATTTAGTAAAATTACCCCACATGTGCAGGTTGGCAAGAATCTGTGCAATAAAACTAATGCGTAGGAGCAAGAAATAGATACCTTCCTATTTAAAATAGAGGCACCATTCCAAAACTTTCTGCCACAAGCACTCCCCCTTGGGTCAAAACTGTGCTGAGAGCGCTCTATACCAACAGCCTGTTAGACTGCAGAATGTAGGTACAAAATGAATATATGATAGACATACTGTGTGGCACTACACAAAGCTTTCACTTTTGAAGCAGGTTGTGGAGTCCTCTTGCTGAGCCATCAATTCTGGATGTCACCAGAACTAGTTACGAAAGTTGTTTAGCAACAGAAATCAATTGTTAGCAGACTGAACACGCGAAGTCAAACAACAAAACACACTAATTGGCAAGGGAACTACTTACAACTATAAGTATGATCACAGATAATGTGTAGTACATAGAGTCCCTGAACACAGCCCACCAGGTGAGGTTAACCACCTGAAAACAAACAAATAAACAAACATATTTTTAGATAACAGAAAAGAAAGATTCTAAAATAAAGGCCTCCATCTTGCAACCACTTAGATGTGTGAGCAGAATCATTATTAGCAGTGATTCTGGAATAAATAGCTGTCCTGGGGAAACAAGAAGACAGTCTGTCAGTGTAGGAACAAGAAGACATATCATTCTGTCAGACAACTAATCTGTAATAATGTTTAATAAAAAATAATACAGAAACTTTCAATAATGAAAGACATTTCTTGCTAATGTAATTTTAATGGGTCATAATTTCAATTACAAAGTACAATTTACTGCAGCGTCGCAAAAGCCAGTGCCAGCACAATTCCCACTTCATTGTGGGAATTATCAGTATATGCAAAAAAAAATGATATATAATCTAACCTCCTATGGGGGAAATGAAGCAAATCTTATGCTTGGGTCCTAGAATGATCACCACTGAGACCAGAAAGGATTAGGACATGTAGCTATTTGGCTATCGGCATACTATTGTATGAAGAGGAATCATTTTCTTCTGGATAGCATATATTCCAAGTGCTGAAATTACAGTTAAACTTTGTGGGAACATTTGCTATTTGAAAAGCTTTTGCAAATTCTTTTCTATATTGGCATTACCTCCATGTCAATGCTTTTTATCGTTTGTTTTTCAGTAGTGCTCCATCTTTTATACACATTTGCTCATGCAAAACCCATTAATAGAAGCAACAGAACTCCATAAAAATAGGTATCTTACTAACCTGTCCTGCAAATATTCCACAGACACCAATGATGCAGAGAATGTTGAAAACTGCTGAACCAACAATGGTTCCTACTCCTACATCTCCATGAGTGATAAATACACCTGCAGAGGGAGCAAAATACGCATTATTATCTCTATCGTTTCATTTTAGGCTATCAGATTACATACTACTCAACAGCAACAAAGATTACTTGAAAGTTTAATCAAAACATGCTTTGTAATAAATGCTCACTTCTCCACGGAGTATTTTGTGCTTTTAGGCTAGGTAATGGCTCCAGATATTTGACTTAACATCTCTACGTATATATGTTGTTTTAAGTGGATAAATTTTCTAAAGCAGTAAGTCCTGTATTTGACAGTTTAGTTGTTACTGGTGTAGTAATCCATTACAGTAAACATAAAACAATCCTATCGCATTAAGAACACAGAATATAACTCCATGCATACAAACCTTTCTTCCAGGCATTTAATATTTTCTGTGTTCTTTTTTTAGCGCTCTCAGTGGTAAGAGATTCTTCCCTCAAAAACAGCAGCTATGTTGACTGTAGTAATGCGTGCCTTCTGATGCCAATAAAGAATCAGGCTTTGGATTTATGCAGTTCTAGGACCAGTTTAGCTCTTTCCCTTAGTACTGAACCCACACATGCATCATATACTTATTGACATCAAAAGCCTTCCAGAAAAACAAAAGATATATCTGAAAATAAAATCAAATGTTCTAAGGATTATCTAATGTAACTTTTACCACTGAGGCAGGACCAGATATACCTAGATCATACTATAGGGATGTCTCCTTGTACTTAAAATATTCTAGTAAAGGAAGCTTTAAAGATTTACATTCATGTTCTTCAAGCTTTCCTTATAGATAACTCTGAGCCTCTTACTCTTTCTTCTCTGTATTTGCTCTAATTTGTCTGCAACTCTTTCGAAATACAGTACAAAAATTGGATATAATATCCCAAATAGGGCCTAACACAACTGAGTGAAAGAGGATAATTTGAAAATCCTACGCTTTACTCAAAATACTGCAGTTAATACGTGCCAGAATGAGCACTACTTGCAACATCCCATCATCCATTTCTGTTCGACTCCCACTTCTTTTAAAATACATTACAGCTCTTTTTGATCTACAGATCTCTTACCATTCTTCCCTCTATACATCTAATTTGTTTTATGCTTATTCTTTACATTGACACTTACTAAATTGCAACTTTTCATCTTAAATTGATTATGATCCTTCTCCATCCTCTTTATCCTCCCAAAAGTCTGAAAGAGTGTCAGTCAGAATAGTATCATAAACCTACCTAAGCTTTACTAAAGACACATGTTTCAAATCTGCTACTTTTCCCTTCCCTATCAGCGTATTTTGTGCAGAATCCTCCCAGGGAATTCCTGAGTCCTTTCCTGGCAGTGCATTTGCCATTTAGACATTCCTTCTGTGCCAATAATCTTTAGTAGTTCATGGATTCATTCAAGTAATTCTTAAGTAATCTACAAAGAACTTCATCATGTTTTTCTGACTTTAGCAGCTCTAGCTTATCTGTACATTATTTAATTTGTTCTTTTCTCATGTTTCCTGTTCTCCTACTTCCTTGTTAAAATTAATTTCCTTTATTTGTGAAAAAGAAGCTAGAGGCTTCAGATGCTCTAGCTTCTAATGCTTCTAATTCTCTCAGAGGACTGCAATAAAACTCTGTTTTCACTTCCTATGTTCAGAACTAGCCGTTTCTGTGTTTTCAGTGGAGACTCACTGTTTCATGGGATGTTTTGAGTAGTTAATTATACCATGAACCACAGACTGGCTGACAGCTATAATCGCTGATTATAAATTGACAAAGGAAAGGTAGTACTTTTGGATACCTCTGCTTGATCTGCTGCTGTTTTTTTAACAGCAAGTCTCATAAAAGGCAGTGTGTGGGCTCCATACCTATAACAGATGCAAACAACTCTGGAGTGGAGCTTCCTGCAGCCATGAACGTGGCTCCAGCAACATCTTCACTCAGATGTAGTTTCTGAGGGGGAAAAAAGAAAAAAGTATTGATTATTTCAGCACTGCTACTCTAATTTATGTGACACAGTTCTATGGCTGCAAACATAGAAGCCCTTCATTCAGAAAAATATTTGCTGCCCACCATGCTATGAAAGGCTGAACAGTCACTATGATATAGAAATAAATGTAGAGAATTTTAAGAAGGCAAATAAAGTATCTATATCCTAATTCACTGAGATGTTATATAGTATTATCTATTTATATATAATTGATTAGTTGATTGTAGCTTAGATGTATCTGATTAGAGAAAGACATTCTCGCAGACCCTAAAAGCTTTCAAACTCATCTTGAATTATTTTCACGATTTCACAACTCTAAATGCAATCATAGGACTTACTATTCTTTAGGCTTCTAAAATCTCACAGTAAAAATCAATAGGAGGAAAACATAACCTCTGTGGATATATTTTATAAACAGTAGGCCTGATTCTGACCTCACTAACAACTGTGTAAATCAAAAGCGAGTCCACTGACACACATCAAGTGTGAGCAATTGGACAGAGAGGCCTGTGCACTATAGTCGGATCTATTTTTATTACTGTGCCTCTCGAGCTCTAATAGGATACAGGTCCCTGAGAGTTCTCAGGCCAGCACAAGCAAGTGTAACTCCACAAGTGGGCTGCATCCATCCAGTATCGCCTGAGGAGCTTTCCCTTGAACCATTAAAGTTTTATGGTGGATTTTCTTTCCCTTTTGAGAGTCTCTAGACTCATTATTAGTATCTCATCTCTCCTTCAAGGGCAGAAAAGTGATTGATAGCAAAAACAGGTATTTATCAGGCCCTACACAACATTTTCAGCTGATGAAAACAGACATCCTAGAGAACTTGACGAAACAGAAAGACAAGCTCCTGCTCCACCATGTGATTTACTACCAGTTGCAGTGCTGAAGAGGTTAAAAACATTAAGTGTGCTAACAAATTGAATTCTAAGCTCTCTTAATGTTCAACAGAACACAGGACAAGAGACAAAGATTTTTTCAAAGATCAACAGCAGTATTCTGGTAAAAATTAAATATGGTGTATAAGGTGCATGCATAAAATAGAAGCTCTGTAAAGGGAAAGAAAATATCTTTGTGGAATATTTAGCTGATAATCACTGCTGCCTATATTCTCTCATTTATCTTCCTCTTGATAAGCACATAGCTCTGAATAACGTTAATAGGAATTCTCCACATATGTTCATGGAAAAAAAGCCTTTTTTTTTCTATCTAAAAAAAGTTTTTCAGAAACTGTATATAAGCAGTTTTGCTTAAAAACAAGGAAAATGTGATTTCTACTTTGTCATAAGGAGAGAATCAAATTCTAGTTTTGTATGTAGTATCTGTCTGTATTTAACCAAAGCACTCTCCAACATAGGATTTATATGCCAAGTATGAATTCCACTCTTTCCTGATCAACTAAAGCGGAAACCTGCATGTAATTTTGCAAAGTCTTCTTAGAAATTATGTAAAGGAATTACATTCATTTTGAATAACAAAAGCCTACAGTATTACAAACTGTCATGAAATGTCACAAGAGCTGATTTAATAGGGCTTCGTACATAAAATATCCTATAACTTTAGTTATAATGCTAACGATTTCCTTTCCAAGTATAGATGTTTTATTGTCTCTAATCGTGAGGTTTCAAATATACTTTGTACTGCTTCTCTATATTGCAATCAGTTTTAAAACTCTCCCTGACATCAGCTATGACTGATGGAAGTCAATACTGAGCACATCAGACAGGGAAACAGTTCTGCCATCTCACTACATTTTGGGATATATAAATGTATTCCCATTCTGAATCAAGTCAAGATATACACTTTTCCCACTTTTTCTAGGACTGCATAAACTTATTCCTGATAAATAAGATAGGCAATAAAACTTAAAAAGCCAACATATGAATTTTTCTATATGTGCCACTTTTTTTCTCCAAGTTTATAAGATAGAAGTGCAATAATAAACCAAATTCATCCACATGTCATAGCCATTCTACCTATGCGCTTCAGGTATCTAAAAGTGGATTTGGCAAATGTTCTCATTAAATGTTTCTTTTTTTAAACTTTGAGTGTCATCAAGAGGACCAATGTGCTCACAGCACAGGGGAGCTTTTTGATGGAAAACCTAACCCATTTGAAAAGGGCTGGAATAACCAAATTCACAGGAAAGAATTCCAAACAATGATGGTATAAAATGCTCAGGACTATAATATAGGTTCAACATACCTCACAAATTTTCTCTAAGGATGGAACAAAGAAGTCATCACATACTATAGCCAAAGCATAGAACATATAGAGAGCCTGTAAAGAAAATAAGAGTCAGGATACTTCAGATATTTCCTCTACACAGAAAGAGGAGAGAAAGCAATACTAATTTTTTTTCTAATAGTATAATGAACAGAGAATATATGGCTTCACTTTTCATCCTTTCCACAAAAAATAAAAAAGCTCCTCTGCTGATCAGTTGAGGGCACAAAAAGAGATCACATGTTAGATTAAGTTTAAATTTACCACAGTTGACTACAGCACAGACTGAATAGATTGAATAGGGCACCATAACAGGATTCAAACCTAAGAAAGTAACAGGCAGGGTCTTACTCATTGAAATAACCATCATTTACATTTTCAGTTAGTTATTGGGCCACGTAATTAAGCACAAAGCAACACCACATTGATTAGGAATACACAAGAAATAATCACACCTGGAAATCAGCGTCCCTGACCTTGGCTCGCTGCAGCAAACCTCTGAGGGATGATGGGTGTTTCACATACACATGGGAAAACCCACTATTTTATGGGCCTTTGTGTTCTGTGCTTCAGGGTTGGCTTTACTAATCCTGCTGTTCTCAGCCAAACAAAACTCCTTTCTATTTTACTTTCCGAGAGCTGAGAATGGAAAACTGGAGCCTGCAGGCCTTAATTATTTTACTTTTTCTACAATGAAATGTAAAACTCCACATGACATTTTCTGTATTTCTTCAGGGTGCTTTTTTTATTGCAATTGCATCTTTGGCATGGAGGTGCAATCCAAATGAAAAAGCATCAAAAGAGTGCTCCTCATGCATGTTGTCATTCACAAAGGAATCCCAAAGTCCATACATATAAGTTGAAATGCAAATACATACAAATCAGTCACAGAAATCCTTCTGGTATCCACAGGGACAAGTCCAAGACAATGAATGCATAAGCATTTCAAATCTAGACTAGCAAGATCATTTTTTAAAGAAATGCTACCTTTTGAGCATTTGCACCCATACGGACATAGTAGAAATATGAAATCAAACTATTAGAAACATGTTTATACAGTCACAGATCTATTTAGTAGAGGCACTAAGATGAATAACATCTTGCATGCATGCACAGAAAATAAAAAAGAAGCACGATAGAGGAAAACTTACAGCCAAGATATGAAGCAGAACCCCTCCTTGCTGCCGTTCTTTATTTGTAAATATATCTTGAGGAAATTCATTAATTGCTGAAAGAGAAAAAAATATATATATTTTTATTTTCTATAGGACCTATAAATGGCAGACTGAAAAACAAGGATGTCACTGTAGCAATATATGATCAAATAGGACGTTGTCTTTCAAACTGGTACATCAGAGACTGCCACATCATAGCTTCTTTTCTCTCCAAAGAGCAGAGAACTGCTTCTCAGGTGTTATTATCATCCTTCCAGTGCCTTAGAAACTCAGTGATTACTATGGGTTTCATATTCTTTGGTGTCTTATTTTTATTATCCTCCCCTCTAAATACACTTTGAAGCGATCAGCATGGGGATAAAATTCATGCAGAATTAATACCCTTGGCTATAAGTAAGCCTTACCCTTGAAAATATTATTCAATAGTTGTAACCTTCTTTTAGGTTTTGAACTGATTTTTTTATATAGCTCCATAGTTTTGCAAATCACTTCAAAAAGATGAAAGCAATGCCAAAGATTTTCTCAAGACAGGAATGTTTTGCAGAGTTCATTTAAAGGACCTGTGTTCCACACAGACCATGAAAAAGGGATTCCAGATGGTGGAGACAAAGACAGCGACTCAATCCATTGCAGTGGGGGGGAAGAAAGGTAAGAGATAAAGAGCCTACAGGGTGACAAAACAGGCAAGAATAGAGAGCTCCAGTGCCTCAGGCAGGAGCCTGGGAAATTGAAGGGCAAAAATTACTTCAGTCACTGCAATCCAAATGGGTTGAAGTTGTGAAATGATTATTTAGAACTACAAGTCGATTTCAGCAAACAGATGTTTATATAGATATATATAGAGAGATTGACAGAAAGATAAACTCCAAAAGCAGGACATACTGAAACTTGGAGGACACAGATGACTGTATGATCATCTTCCTGCTATTCAAATCTGATAGGTTATGAAATGCCAAAAATAGCCTAAACAATGGGATAATATATGATATTCATGTGATTCATTTTTTATTTCAATTATGTTATTTTCTCAATCACCGGTATAATTTTGAAAACAATAAACGTGAGCACAGAAACCAAGAATTCAACATATGGCTGATGAATTTAGTTATTGAACTCGAAACACATAGCCTAATTTTCAGAAAGTATTGCACTGTGACCATTTGAAGATTAAATTTTTCAGAGGGTTTTAAATCTGAGCGGCCTGTAGTCACCAAACACACTTGAAAATTTTGGCTGAGATGAGACCTGAATTAATCTGTAATCTCTTCAATCCTTGAGATGCATAGAAATGCAAAAATACCTTGTCCATTCTCACTTGTACTAAGCACATCTCCACAATCAGTATGTCTAGCTTGACTCAAACTGGAACAGTAACTCTATGCAAAGATGAAGATACTCTATCATTGTAGTAATACTCACTATCACAAAAGGTATTATTTTTGAATGCAAACATCGGCAGCAGGTTGGGTTTGAAATTTTACACACAAATCTCATCTGCCTTATATAAGCTCCCTAAATCTTCCATGCTGATATTTGAAAACTACTATAGGTAATGGTCTATAAAACATTTATCATAAAACAAAAGTTTAACAAGAGTGACTTACTGCAATGCTTGCACTGCTTTTCATTAGGCTCTAAAAGTCCCAGTCTTACCGTTAAATTCTCAACTAGACTCAACGCTTAGTACGTTGAACAGAGCTTCGGCAAAATCAAGATGCAGCTTTTCTTCCCAGCCTTACCCATAGACAATGAAAACTACATACAAAACTTTTCTCAGATATTTCCAAATGTGATTTCTTACTCCTGGAAAAATGTTCTATCCTGGTCGTCCTCTGTTCTCACTTAGCAAGTGAAACACACAAATCCATCAGCACAACTGCACAGCGATACTCAATCACCCACTGAATTGCAGAGTATCAATCAAAGGTTTGGAGTGTACGTTAGTGCCTGGAGATCTCCAGCACACCAGACTTGGGCAGGACTAGTTTGAAGAAAGTGCATCTGGGTTGGGACAGAACCCTGTGGACATCAAGGCCGTGCAAAACAGGGATGAGAGCAGAGCTTGCTGACTGCGTCTACACTGTAAACTGATCCGTGGCCTTAAAAAAGAGTCTGAGGAAACAGCATTGCTATATGAATGCAAACCACATAAAAATAAAAGAAAAAACTTTCTGTGAGTTTAGCAATGGCCTGCCTTCTGAAGTGGTAAGGGGAATAAGGGGAAAAAGCACCATTCAGTGCTAGCACTGAAGAAATCTCTTATCTTCATTTACATGTATTTGCTTATTGATCTAAACAGAATCAAGTACTTCTAAAAGCAAAACAGGAAAATAAATCTCCTTCTTCTCTGTATGTTTTTTACCACTCTTTCCTCAAACAAGGAAAAGGATAGTGGAAATAAGCATCTCTGGGAGAAAACAGGCTGCACTGCAGCTTAAGACACGTACTATAAATTCAGAGTGAAAAGGACACTCTTACTCTTTTACTGCATTATACTGCAGGATAATCCACACATTATTTGTTAAGATGCAGCAACCTGGAATGCTTTTATCATGCAGATACACTCTCCAAGATACCAAAAGAACCTTATACATGTGACAGCCAAGTAGATTTCCTGAATAAGAAATATTTTCCTTAGCACTATAGCTCTATATTTATATTCTGCTGAACATATATATTTATATTCTGCTGAACAAATACAAACTAGTGTCATTCTCCCCTGTGGTAAGCAGGGAGAAATACCCTTCTGGAATCATACTGCAGTACTATCAACATTCAAACTTCTAGTCAAGTTTGCTATGTGCCAAAGCAAAATTTCCCAAGGGAATTATTCCCTAACAGGAAGCAAAATACATCAAAAAATAATCAGCACCCAAAATATATGATTTCAAATAAATAACTGCCCGTGAATTATTATTAACTAAAATGAATTAATTAATATTAACTAAAATTATTAATAACCAGAAACAATTAAAAAGTTTCTTATTGGAGGAAAAGACTTGGACCTACAGCTGTGGACATTCTACATAACATGGTTGTTCCTGCATCACTGGCTAAAACACCATACCTAGCATGGCTGCATATGGAAAATGTATTTGTGGCATGATTTTTTTAATCATATTGATCACTTGTCCTCTGTCTCCTCCATTCAAACCATTGTGAGAATACATGAATTCCAGCAGCGCACCAGGAGCAGCAAGACCAGAGCCTGGGCCTCAATCTCTAGCAAGGGTAATGTGGCATATATGCCCCTATACAGGGGGCACATAATTCCACACAAACTGATGTGGATGCTTATGCCCCTCCTTGCAGGTGCTCATGCCAGGGGCACCCTCACTCTCACCACGGAGCAGAAAGACCTTGACCCTGTCCCATGATGTGACAGAAGGAGGGCTGTTATCTAGCTGGCGGTCTCATTCAGTTGGTTGCAAATTACTTCACAGTAAAATATTTTAAAAGCTTGACTCAGTGTAAGTTAAAGTTGCAAGAAATACGAATAAAAATTAGAAACATCAGATTCTAATAGAGATCTACTTATTCCAAGGCAGTATTAAATAGGAAGTCAGAAGACCAATAAAAATAAGAGACAGAAAGAGAAGTGAGAAATGAGCTAGGACTTTGAATTATCAAAGAAAAACAAGCCAGCTTCAGTGGCAAACCAATTTGCTCCACACATGGCAGAGCAGCAAAATAACTACACATAATAAATATTTACTTGCCTCACATGGATAATTTTATGTGAATTAACATTAAGACAGCTTTTTCATAAAGATGATACTTCTCTCCACACGGCACTCACACCATGTTTGCATCTACAGATAGGACAAAACGGTCTATAGATGTCAGGGAAATGAAACAGGTCTGTGGACTTTGGTAAAAACTAATTTCCTCTTTAATAAAATGGCTAATTAACAGTTCCGAGGTAACATTTTTCAGTATAAACATTTACTTTCTTTACAGTTTATTATCTAGATAATCACGTGTACTGTATAACTGTCACTTATAAATTCTGTATGCCTTATCTAGGGGCACTGTTCTCTATCTATTCTGGATCTGGAACAAAGTTTGCTTCTCTTGCCTCTTGCTGTGAGGCTCTGGTTGCTCAGGAAGGGCCTCCTCGGGTTCTCTTTGCTCCTCGCTGAGGCCTGGGCATCAACATCCCTTAAGGCAGGGGCTGGCGGGAGCCCTGCTGGGTGTGAACAGGCCAGGGAAGCGGCTGTTATCACAGGGCTCGCGCGGCTGTTCGGCCCTCGTGGCACTCGAGGGCACACAGCTCCGTCTCCCAGAGAGCCAGAGAGGAGCAAACGTCGAGGCCAAGGCCCAAGCAGGAGCTGCAGCTCCTGGGCTCCCACTGAACAGAACAGATGGGAGGAGATGACGTGGAGAACAGCACATCTAATGGGGCTAACCTCTGACAAAAAAAAAAAAAAAAAAAAAAAGGAGGGGAATATCACCAGTCATCCTAAAATCAGCAATACAGAAATATTTACCCTCCTGGTACTGTTACAAGGCAGCACAGATCTACTAGGGAGGGAGGGCACAACAGAAGACTCGTCTATGCTGGAACTGCTTGTCCCCTGCAGCTTGTCCCCTCTCACCACGTAGGTGTCCAGGGGAACCAAGGCAGCTTATCTAGCTGGGAATTGGCAGGGACACCCTGGGGACACCACTGTCTGCATGTCTGAGCTACAGCATTACTAAAAAAAAATTCCTTGATCGTGCCATGACAGAAGGGTTGATTCACCTTTGAAGTAAAGCTCTGGCTGAGCTGCCCATGACAAAAATAACCACAGAGCATCCAAGCAGCATGGCTGAGTGCCGAACATAATAGGAGATGCCCAGCTTAAGCCCTTTGCATGGCTTTGGAGTGAAAATTTGGCACCCAGCAGCCAGGGTGAACCCAGACAGGCTCCTGACACCTGCCTGTACTTAGGCTGCTACCCGATTACCGCTGCGCACCACGCGAGCGCTGCTCCCAAATGCCCTGTCCATCCCACGGCAGGCAGCCTGCCAGAGAAATAAGTTCCAAAATCTCCTAAGCCTGATAGAACATCTCAACAACCACGTGGATCTGTGGTTTTATAACCTGCCTCAGCACGTGATTTCTTCACCTTAGCAGCAGATGAGTCACTCACAGAGGCAACAAGCACGCTGACTCTTAATAGCTCCTAAGCATTCAAGCCTGTTATAGGGCCTTAATTTCTCCTTAAAGGGAGGAGGGAGCTGGAGCTGCTCGAGCGGACACTCTTGGTTCCACTCTTCCTTTGCAGGGGGACAGTTAGGTAAACTGCGCAGAGAGAAGTGTTACCACAGGTTGAGTTATCACTGGAGCTGCCCAGGGCAGAGGTATGAGGTGCAGGAAGGACAGGGCAGAGGAATTAAATACTTCCAGCTCTACCCAGTATTTCAAATTCGGGCCATTTGCTGAAGCACTGCAAGCAGCTTCAGGCAACTCTGCACTTAGTGCAGTATTTCTGCTTGTGTGCTACCTCTTCCTCACTTCCGTATGTACATGCCAAGCACACACATACATCTTTTCCTAGCATCCGCTGTGAATCATCAACAGTTTGTGCACCAAGAAGGGAACTTTCAAACAAACCCCACACTAATTTATAACTCTGCACTCATAAAAGCTGTTAAAAGATTTGAGTGAAAGCCAGGAAATTATTTGCATCAGTCCCATCCCTCCAAATGCAGTGGTTTTATTTGAGCTGAGCAGCAGTAAACGGGATAAACGGGAATTAGACTCACTCTTGCTTTCAAAACACTTGTGGATTTGACTCAGACTGTTGCTCAAAATCAGTTTGCTCCAAAGATTTTGAGAGAAAGAAAGTCGGACATCTTAAAGGTCTCCTAAGTTCTTACTGGGGTAAATTCCTCCCGGTCTCTGTTAACGCTTGGGTCTGAAGGTCAGGCAGTGTCTCTATCCCCGCGTTTTCCATGCCAGCTCTGAGGTGGTGAGTTCAGGATTGCCAAAAGGATATTAGGGAATGTGGGGAAATGGAAAAATATACAGTATTACAGTATATACAGTATTGTAGAGCCAGTATATTTTCAGTATTGTGAGAGCAACTGTAACCTTTATAAAAGAAATGTAGGGGTGCTTTTTGCAGGGGTGCTTCTGTTCAGGGAAAAGTATCAACTTATTTTATTTATGCATTTTGGGGCTGACACTGGAAGCAAGACCTGCCAGAAGATCCTATCACCATCTCACTGAAACTAGTTTAGTTCTGTACAAAGTGTGCCATACAAAAATCCTCACCTTAGCACTACATCCCAAATCAGATCAAATATGTTTTAATACTCATGAGAAATCGTAAACATACTATAGGACCATAAAAGTATATTCTTATACATTTTTAAGAACCGTAATTCGTGATAAGCATCATACGAGCCACAAATTTTAAAACTCGACACACTAACTCTGGATTATCGGTGGAGAAAAAAATGCTATACACAGCAATTGCTTTACATGTACAAAAGCTAGTAACTTAAAAACCTCACAACATTCCCCACCTCAAAAAGAAAAAAAAATCCACTGGTAATCCGAGGCTGCCATCTGGAAGAATAAGAATTACCAAGCTTTAAGTTCCCATTCCCATTAGACAGCTGTTTTTACTTTTCCGTACCAAGATGACATGTGGATTTTCCCCTCAAATACTCAGTTCTTCTGCTGGTTATTAACCTAGGCACCTCCAGTTAAGCAAATCAGGAGGCAGCATTTCACAGAAATGCACACCTTTGCGTGAAAAATTTTGCAAGGAAATTCCTTTTCAGACAACTCTTTAATAAACTGCTTTTATGGATTATGCCACCTAGACAGCAACAGAGCATCCAAATTAAGTGAAATTAAATGACATAAAACACAACCTGACTTCTCTGAGGGATATTTTTGCATAATCAGTGTAATGCTGGTCAAAGCCAAAGATCAAGCTTTCTCTCTGCCATATGGCAGGAGGCACAGCAAGCGTCCTCTCCGCAGCCTGCACCACACGAAGGGGAGAAATTACAAGCAAATTTAATCTCTGTAATATATTAATTCAATTTGCATTGGTCAAGATTGCCAAATACTATTATCTGTGCAGTGGCAGCTTACGAAGCAAATGAGTGACTCAATTCCAAACTATTAAATATATGCATTGTAAAAGGATGGTATATTTATGAAATAGTCTTCCAAAATTCCCTTCCATCAACATAAAACACTTTATAAAACCTGAATTACACTGACTTTCATTCTTTTTTAAAAAAAGAACAACAAAAGGAAACAACAAAAGGAAAGTGAAAATGCGCAATGAAATCTCCTCTCTTGATGTAGGGAGGCAGCGATGACGTGTGGATACACATGTACTGCAGCACGGGGATGCATCAGTATAGAGGAGTGCAGCATTTCATGTGTACTGAGCGAGGTATTAATGGTTTTGATGTCCTCAAGATAATCCTAAAAGGACTCCATTTTTAGGATCATTATTTTTTTTTCTCCCTGGTTTCCTGTTGACTTTCTCTCTAGAATCTCTCTTTAAAGAGCTAAAGATCATTTGCCTCTTGATTTGCTTTCCCTCCTTCCTGGGACAAGCCAGGCACCTCAGAGACTGTTTGCTGTTATGGAAAGTTGATCCCAGCTTGACTACTGCAAAGCAGCAGTTCCACAGAAGATAGTTGGAACCTGCCTGGAAACCCTCTATCCTCTTCCCTCAGCGGTTTCAGCATAGCTATCCAACAGTGGGATCCACTGAAATCGACTAAGAATGAGGACACTCACATTTCTCAACTAGTGCTTAACAAATCATCTGCGTCTGGCTTCGGCACAGCCTAAGAACTCCCTACACTATGCAGTACCCTAAAACTGCCTGTGCTTGACAGCTACCTAACGTTTATGTGAAATAAGCTGTTGATGTCACTGACTGATCACAGCTTCTGAACTCAGCTATCTTAAATGATCACGGTACCGCCTTGCCACACAGGGCGTATTCTTCAGATCTTGCTCCAGAACAGTGATCCCTTATCATTCATCTCTTCCCCATTCCTTTCATTGCACGTTTTACTCTCCCAAGCCAGGCTACTGAAACCTTTCCACCAAATTCCCTTGTTTTCCCTTCCATGGAACCCTATCCCGACCGTCTCCCAGCACCCTGTCTCGTACCGCCTCGACACCGCGTGCAGCCCTCTGAGCCAGCGCTGCCGAAGCAGCTCAGACCCCAGCAGTCAGGCCTGGCTGGTGCTTCTTCGTCCATATCAAGTCCCAGTGTGGAGGAAATAACGTCTTTCCGTTATTGCGAAGTAATGTGAACAAGCTGAAATCATACTAGCTCATGACTGCTCCGTGTATTACCTGAGGACATCTACCAGCAGTAACTTCCAGCATTTTCTTCATAAGGTTTCCCTCTTGTTTCTCACTTTGAGTTCTACATGTTCAATTTCCTCTCCTCCCTTCATCATCCCTCATTTTATGTTCCCTGAATGTCAATGGTTTCTATTTTCAATCATTTCTTCTCTACTCAAGGAAGGGAGGCCCCTGGCTACAGGGCTTGGGGCTCAAGTGAGCTGTGTTGTTTTCCAACAAGGGGGGAAGCCTCACCCCAGACAAGAACACTGGTATGAGGAAAAAAGCTTTTGAGGAAGACACGAAGACAGGATTCACCGCCAATGGTGTGACACGCATAAGAAAGTACTGCGGGAACACTAACTATTAAAAGGTCAGAAAACCTCTTATCCCAATGGAACCACTCCTTATGTTTTTCACAGGCAAACCCTGCAGCTGGAAATAGGTTGGAAGATTAAATGCTATTTGTTTCTATGAGTGACTCGTACAATCACCTCAAGCCCAGTGAAGTCTATTGGGGCTTTTTGCTACCGGTTCTACTTTAAATTCTCTTGCAGAACTGAAGGATGGCAAAGGTTGCACTAGTTGTTCAGTTTATCCATTTATAAACTCCCCCTGCTCTCCTCTGTGTGGCAAAGCTGGCCCTGTGCTGCCAGGGACGGGCTGTGACGTCTCCAAAGTTGGTGACGTCTGCAGGGGAATTTCACCAAAAATCTGGCAGCAAGCGTGAGGGCCGGGGGACGGACAGGCCGCTGTCAATAACAGACAGCTCTGACAATCCACCAGGGCGGTCACAGCGCTTACTGAAAGGTCATGGAGTTAAGCACATAGTTTAGGACCCTGTGGACTAGAAAGCCTCTTTGAAACCACGCTCCATTTGGCACAAGAGAAGGAGGTTTACAGAAAATGGATTACAATCCCATCATCATCTTGCTGAGTGTAATTTATGGCTGCTTTAATAGACACTAGTGTTCATTATGCCTAAAGATCCACACACTGCTTGGCAATCCCAGGTGACCACCACTCCCTACCCCAAAATGACTTTTCCAACAAGTATGCAGGGAAGAGCCACACCAGAAGCTGGCGTTGAGGGAGATTTCCCTATGGCACAGAACCTCTCTTCATGCTGCCTGAACATGTAAATAAGATGGCCCAGTCAAATTAGTCTGGCACAAAGTTGCTATCCTTGCACTTTGAACATTTGAGGACTTCCATTCGGCAGATGTCACCCCTTTTGAAACTGGGTACATTCATTATTTCATGGATTTCACTCATAAATAAGATAAAGGACAAAAAGAAAATGCTTGTGACAGGTCTAATACAAAAGATGATTGTATTTATTAGTGGATATAGATACAGTAGAGGAAAACAACAGTTTTCCTTAGAAAATATCACTCATGCTGTTTAATAAACATTAAATTTACTTTCAAATTCACTACAAAAATATTTTTATAAAACCAAATTCTTTCTTCCTAGCCTTGTTGAGAGAATAAAATAGGGTATAAATGCCTCCTCATACCTGGTGGAGAGAGATCTCAAATAATACAGTGCTTGAGGCTATTTCCTGCTTGGCACATCTTCAATAGAAGCTATTCAAAGTGCAGAACAACTGGCAAAATTTGACTCGATTTGCCGACCACAGATTAATTTTGAACTGCTTGCCGTTAGAAAAGCTACCAGATCTCTTGTAGACTGAACAAACTGCATGTAGAAAACACTGTGAAAGAATGGACAACCCCATGAGGTCTTTCGCCAGAGCTGTCTTAGCACAGAAGTGCATTTTGATTGAAACTGCTCCTGTGCCCTCACCTCAGCACAACCAATGCATAACAACAGGCTTCTGAATCCCTGATCCTTCAGCAAAAGCTGCAGTATGGCTTATTTCAAAGAAGCTGTATTGGCACACATCTTTCTTTTTGCATAAATGCCAAAGCAATGGAGAAAGAAACAAAATATACTTTTTAAAACATAAATTTTATAGTTTCTCTGAAACCAATTCCAAATGGGAGTTTGAACTACAAAGGACAACAGTGTTATATTCCACACTTAAACATCTTGAAAGCTGTAGAAGATACCTTCAGCAAGGCTAATATTAAGCTAAAAATTAACTGGCTTTTAAGAATCACAAGGTCATGAGGAACATCAGACTTAAAATCAGGCTTACAGTGCCCCAAAATAGAAAGACATAAAATAAAGACAGGCATAGACATGGTTTGAAGCATCTTTTTTTTTTTTTTTTTTTTCTGGATTTAGAAGAAAAACACTGGAAAGCAGCAGTAAAAAGATCTACTCAAACATTTTTTCCACCCTCTGCCAGTTCAGGTTTGTTTCCAATAGTTCATTTTCTTGTATTTTGTCCAAAGAGTCCACCAGTTAAGAGGAAATATAAACATAAAAAAATACATAAACATGATAAGAAGATGCTGGAGGAAAACCTCCACAGCTGTTGTGTAGGCACCTTTCTGAGGCCAGAATGCCCCAAACGCTGCCTTATACAGACAAGCCCAGACCTCCAAGGAACTCCGCTTGCCATGGACACGGTGCCCACCACGCTCTCTGTGCACGGGCACAGCTGGAGCTCATTATTCCTATACATTTTGCTTTTAATCTAGGAGGAAGCAGAATTCTGAAAACTTGTTTCAAATTACCAGTATTAAGCACTCAAAGAAAAAAAAAAGCAAAAAACCACAATGTCAGAAAACACTGGATCTACATGGAAGTGATGTTTTGGTGTCCAATACTTAGAATAATGTTTTGTTCCATGCCATGTATCCCTTGGTGCTTTCAGAAATCTCATTTTCTCATACGGGCAAACAGAAGCACCACATGCTCTCCCGTGTGGTCTAGCCAGTTCTTATTATTTTTTTGTACCAGTGGGATTTTTTTTTTTAACTCTTCCTGAAGCCAAGTGCCTAAGATCGTGCAGTTACATCAGAATCTCAGCTCTCACTTGCAAACAACAAAATCTTTTTCCAGACTTTGCGTTTGCAGCAGAGGGACCAAGCCACAGAATCTAAAAGTTAAAGCCTATGAGGTGGACCAAAGAAAAGCGAACCCCAGACCTTTTATTCACCTTCCAGACATCTTAGGTTGCAGGGCCTGGTCTACGCTTTCCAAACACACGGAATTAGTAGGAAAACATAGGAATTATTCCTCTGATTTAGCTCAGCAAAGTTACAAACACTATTTCTGCATATAATTTCTGCCTAATGATGTAAAATTATGCCAATATATTTCTTATACCACAGGCTAAATTATACTTGCCTTTTCCACACAAATAATCCCATCTAAAGCAATCAAGATTTAACACTCCGGTTGCTCTGCCATAATTCATTTCCTCGAGAAATATATTTTTCAAACGGCTGATCTACACATGTCCGTGATTTTTTTTTCCCAAGGGATATTCCTTGGGGCATTTTCTGCTTGCTCTGGAAATTCAATAAAGAGCTGCAAACACTACTGGAGAACTTCAAAAATTATCCATTTTCAGTCCCAGCCTCTACTATGTACTTCAGCAACCTCCTTTTTGACAACCTGTTCTTTCATATGAAATTGGGAAGTAGGAAACAGCCTCTTAAAAGAGACATTCACAGATTTAGTGGTAAGCTTAATGCTAAGGTTTTTATTCATTTGAATGAGGAGTGCTTTTTAAATGCATGGCAACCATTACATAAAAAATGATCTTAATCTAGAAAAAAGGCATAAAGGAGGAAAATCACAGAAGGTAAAAGCATAAATATTGTAATATTTTCACAACCCAAATTTACAGTCCTTCACATTAAGAAAAACATTTTTGCTCATGTGAAATCCTATTCTATGATTGTTTAATATCTGCAAATGAATACTGCAATAAAACTCACCAATTCACATAAAAAGAGAGAGATAATCCTTGCTTTGAGCAATGCAGACACTAAACTCTGGACATCAAGAAAGGGCACAGGAACAAGAGAAAAAAATAACAAAAGTGAAAGAGAAGGAACACCAAGTAAATCAGTTCAGTGAAGTCACAGCCGAGTCTCACAAGATTAGCCCAGAGCAGGGTTGACTTTGGAAAGTAAGCGTAGAAAAGAACAGGCAGTTTAACACAACACATCTCTCTATAATATAGATGGCTACAAACTGTAAGGAAACTCAGTCAGCAGAAGCTTCAGCCTGTAGGACACAAATGGAGCTGGAAGCCTGAGTTATAGAGGTGGCAGCTCGAGCTTCTGCTTCGCTGCTGCTAGTACCCAAGCTGGCTCTCAGCCAGCTCAGGTATTTCTCCATTACTAACAAAATACTCACGTTTTACACTTGGACTGCTGCTTTCTAAGAACAACCATCACATTCTCACAGTGTTGTGTGAATGTTCATTGTGCCCAAATGGTCAAAGCACAGCCCCTCTTACACCCTGATGGTCATAAAGACTGCTAAAAACGTGAAGTTTGATAGCAGATTAATTTATTTGCACACGTCAGGACTGATGAGCACGTTGATAAAAGCAGTGCCAAGAGTTCTCTCCAGCTTGCTCTGAAGGGGCTTCGTGCGTCGTGCACACACAGACTGACGGGCGGCCCTGTGACGAGTCCCTCAGCAACGTATCTGCCCCAAGCTCGTTGTATCTCCTTCTGCAGAATGCACTGCCCAGCCTGGAGGTGCAGGAGAGGAGGACACGAGCACCCTCACCTGAAGCCTCAGAAGGGGGAGACTCACGAGAAACCATCACTACCTAGAAATATCACCGAGGCAACTATATAAAGGATGACACGGAATTCTACAAAGTCACAGACCACTGTAGGAAAAAAATGCTTAAAAGCTAAGGAAGGGGAAAACAAGCAAAAAAACCCCCAAAACATAGATAAATGCATGCACTGGGTTCTTACCAACAGTGCAATTAGGAAAATTAAAATACTCATCTAAGCATAATGAACAGTGACAGATATTCCAGTTACATTAGAAAGCTCTTTCTAAGGCTGCGTAGAGCAAATTAAAAAAAAATAAAAATAAAAAAGTAGGAGTACTACCTAAATTAGCCTTGATAAGAATAAGAATCACACCAATATGGTATCCTGGAAAACATACGTAGAGAAATACCTTATTCAAGAGCTCTTTTTTAAGACTGTTCCAAATAAGGCACGACTCCACATTACCCACATTATACTTTACAGAGCCACTTGCTGCAGTAGAACTTGTTACTGAACACGCTGAATGTTGCTTATGCCCATATGGGACTAATACTGCTTTACTCTTCGTTCTTAAAATAGGCTCCTGCCATCTTTGTCACGTTGCATCAAGTCGTTAGGAAGCTGGTTTTTGCTTTCATGCCACTCATTTACATGAATCAAAGATGAAAATCCACAATTCTTTTATATATGAGTGTGTCTGTGTTAAAAACATGTGCGTGTGTGTGTATACACATGTACCTTTGCTCCAAACTGTTAAGTGAAAAAACCTGCCAAGCAGAATGAAGGTGGCTGCTTGTGTTCCTGCCATGGACCACAAAACAGCCAGAATCATCATACTGATAAAATCTGATTAAACAAACAAAAAACCAACCAAACAAACAAACAAAAAAGGCTGGAGAACTGTGCTAAAAGACCAGAAACCAGCATTGACACAAAAACAAGAAATGTAGGCAAGGATAGTGAGTACCTGGAGGCATCAGCTGATGTGCACAGAAAAGAGCGGTAGCTGCGGCCTCAAACCGGTGCTATTTTCTCATCTATCCATATCTCAGCTGCCCACAGTCAGACCTAACATGCCCAAAGATATTTATGCCAGCGTGGATTACTAAACCTATTAATTTAACCGTGTCAGGTAGCAGCAGTCTCCTTCACGGTCAGAAGGAAGCCTAAGTGCGTGCAACGGGCCCACCGCTCCGCCAGGGCCTGGGCGAGCAGAGCCAGGGCACGGCGAGGGGCCTGAGCGGAGCGCGGGCCGCGTAACCTCCGTGCGGGAATCTGCAAACAGCTGCAAACAGCAGAGCAGGATACTGGGGAAGTTTTATTCTTGCTTCTGTTCATTTTTCTAGTCTTATTCTGGGAAAATCCTTTTTGTATTACTGTGTGATTGTAAAGCACCGGACGTAAAATACAACGTGTGTCTCGTGCAAGGTGAAGGCCTGTTCTCCCTAACTAATGCACTGCAATTTCTACAGTCCTTAATTGGAGCACAGCAACGTTTCTGTTTGGGCCGACTAGCCTGCCAGAAAGCACTAGTTAAGCTGACACGGGCACATCTCGTGAGGCACTGACACAGTCACTCTGCAGCCCTTCAGACACTGTGAAGCTCTTGGGTTATTTTCCAGAGCAGTTGCTGCTCTCATCTATGTTAAACTAATCCAAGACACATCATTCAAGTTAATTTTGCAGTGAAGACACACACTAAACGAGAGAACATTATTTTCCCAATTGCATATTATAGATAAAACCAAAACTGGGAATGCTACATGGCAGTTTGATTCCTTGTAGTTGTTCCATCCACCAGACAAACCTCTTCCCTGCTCTCCCCGTCGCAGTACACGCTGTGGTTTAACACAAGAGTGGGCGGATGACCAAGTAACAGCTTGGTTTTTTCAGTTTATAGTTTTGATATTTTTTCCCTAAATTAAACAGTTGGAGATTCTGAAATGTGTCTGCAGATGAATCAACAGCTTAAATGGTTCAGTGAGCAAAATAATTGTATGGATTTTTTTTTTTTGTCAACATGGGGTTTTCAACATATTTGCACTTGGCAGACATAACAAATTCCAGTAAAATTCATTTCAGTTAGGTCTGTTTTCTTTAACTCTCATTGCTTAACCATATTTCTGCTGAAAGGCTAGCACTGAAGACAAGACGCACAGCTCCACAGAAGTCAACAGGGCTTTACTGATTTACAGCAGCTTGAGATTCCAGCCCATAAATGTTGCTTCCATTAGAAAGTTTCAGAGGTGTGAAGAGTGTTTACACCGTTAAGGGTACAGTGTTGTGAAGAGCGAATTTAGAAGTAGACAACAAAAAGAACAAAAAGGAGGGAAAATGTATGGATGGACCTTGCAACAACAGCATAAAGTTTGTACACGGTTTCATAACAAGTACCAGTTAATACCAGTTCCACTGCAGTCAGACTTTTCCTCTATTTGGAGTCAGGATAACATTTAAGGACCCTGAAGAAGCACCTGTGATGATGTTATCTTTAGAAAAGTCACCATGCAGGGATATATTTGGCTTTGAGGTTCACTTCACTCAGGCCAGTTCAAATTGCAACAAAATGAGAAATCCAAGAATACATTCCACTAGAGCAATGTAATATTTAAACTGAGAAAACATAAGAAATTACTAGTGGTAGGTTTTAAAAAAAAAAAAAAAAAACTCTGCATATTGAGAACCATATGTTGATATTTCAGTCATTAATTACAATCAATGGCACCAGTGCCTGCTTAGAGTGGATTCACACGAACAGGAGCCCTGTTCCCGTGGGCGCTATGAGAGCGGCGCAGGCCAAGCGACGCGGAGCAGGTTCTGGGCAGAACCACCAGCCGCGGCCCCACACGACCGGCGGGACGACTGCGTCGTGTCCCCTTCATATGCCGGGCACAGGAGCCTCTGCACTGCGCTCACTGTATGGGGAACCTAACCGTGAAATCTTTATAGTCATTATCTGAATTATTTAGGGACTCTCTCAAAATTTGATATTAAAAGAGCAGACTTACCAAACCTAGGCCAAGCTCCTTGCAAAAAGCAGTCTGAATTACTACAAGGACTTGCAGCTAACAGCGTCCTAATCAGAAAGCAATGAATTAAGATAAACACTGCTTTAATGATATTTTAAACAAAAGAGATTTTTGAAACTGTAGCTTGTTATTGTGCATATAGCTATAGTAATATAGCCAGTGCTATAATATTATAAAATACTTGTTTATTCATCAGAAAACATGGAACTTCCGTTCTTGAGAAGAGATTTTTTTCCCCAAAAAAGAATTTTTCCAAGACTTTCACTGCATGCATTTTAGATAAAAAAAAAAAAAAAAAAAAAACAAGACAGAACTCAAAAAGTGAAAGAGAGTTGTCTTTCGGGTCTGTCAAAAATAATCCAAATTAATCAAAACTATAAACTCTTTAAAGAGTTTTGAGTTTCATTTTATCTTTGTGCCACAGCTCCATGATACCCATCTGTTTAGACAGCTGGCCAGTATGCTGGATAATTAACTGTCTTAGTCCAAAATTATTTTCTTGATAATAACTGCATCTTGAAAGTTCTTTTATCAAAGTCAGAATGGAACTCTGGCAATGCCATGTGAGGAAAACATCAGAATGAACAGAAACACTTAAGACAGCTAGAAAGCCTCCCTTGCTCCTTAAGGCAGTTTTGGAGCCTGCAACCACCACGGTGACCAGCACAGAATCAGACCAGGTGAGGTCCTCTCTTTCTCAAGGGCAGATGTGGCAATTACACATGGGATGGCAAAAACTCATTATTTTGGGAAATATCTGCCATTGGGAGCTCGGAGGGGCTCAGAGAATGGGGATCCGTGCTGGAAGCGGCCGCCTTGGTTTCTGGATGAGGCACAACACACCTGAGGCTGCGCTGGGAGCAACGGAAACACAAGGAAATGGCAGATCATGACACACACGGTAAAAACGGTCTGTCCTAGCAAACACGAGTGATATTTGGCAATGAGAGGGGGCTGTGGTCAAGGAGGAGCCATGGGGTAGGTGTGCACAGGGCTCCCGTGCCAGCAGCCCACGCGCGAGGAAGCCTACGTGAGGCTGAGCAGCACGTGCTGCTTCCAGCCGAGGTGGTGTCACCACCGAGGGGCTGGAGGTGGCAGCTGGGAGAAGCCGGGGAGGGGGTGGCAATTGTCAAAATTAACCTTTCACGAGGGAACACTGTGCCCATGAATAAGAACTGGCACGAACAGTCGCAGGATGAGCAGAGCATTCTCCTTCCATTTAATGCAGTCACATAAAGGCATCCGGAGATTGAAGAGTCTTCAGTAAATAAAGCACATTTAAAAGCAGTGATGGCAAAAACACTGTGGGAAATCTAGGTATAGAATACAGAATAACACTAATATCTACACAAAATATACACACACACACATATTCCCACAAGCAGGGATTATTTCAGAAGTCATTCTTTCTAGCAAACAGAATCGTTATGGTTGGAAAAGACCTTCAAGATCATCAAGTCCAACCGCATCTTTCAAGAAAGGCTCTACATAACTGTATAGTTAATTCTCCCTCAAAAAGGAAGTATGACAAGAAGAAAACCTCGCCAGTCTTCCCAAAAAACCAGGAGGGGAGGAGTTGGAGCTAGGTGCTGGGGTAAGGGACCAAGTGCAGGAGGAGCTGTTTGCAGGAGACAAAAGCACAAAGCTGGTCTGTGTGCATTTGGTTTGAAAGCCAATTGCACCTTCAATAATCTATTAAATGCTTTCATACTGACATCTAAAAACGTGGAGTTCTGCTGTTTAATATATAGAATACAACCTATGAAACCGCACTAGGTTTACAGTAGTAAACCTAGATCCTAATAGTTTACAGCAGGTTCAAAGGAATTAATAAAGCAAAAATAGGACAGGACCCAAACAGGGTACATATACCTTATCTTTGAAAGTCACAACATTTTCTTTCCCATACTGTTCCTTTAACAGGACTACTTGGCCTTTGCAAGCTTGTGAGCAAGCACGAGCTCTGCTGGCTGTGGACTAAAAACTTGCTGTCCTGAATGAAGGCTTTTAGTAAAATAATTGTTTAACTGCAACGCTTACTAGAAATTTATCTGAAAGGACTCTTCAGCTCTCCCATTCAGATCAGCCACCTGTTCACAACTAGAAATAGAGGATTAACAAACCATGTAGAGACCATCGAAAAAAAACAGTAGCACAAATCATCTCATAAATGCTACTGCTTTTTCCTCACTATGGGATGTAGATGGCATCCTTCTTTCTTTAAAAGACTTTCTAAATCCTAGAGTCATTTAGTGTTACTGAGATCACTTTCTTAAGCAGACCACCCTTCAAGAAGGATAAATTGTAAAAAGAAAACAAACTGATTTTTCATAATGTTGAAAACACCTCATTTTCATTGCAGAAAAAAAATATTATGCATTCTATAGAATCTGTTTGTAAACTACATTATTGTACATTTCATGAAAGTGAGATTACAGACCTGCATATTGAAAATAAGCAAAGTAATAAGATTTTTTTTTTTTCAAGAAATTTCTTAGAGTTCCCACCCCACAAAGTAGAGCTACAAGTCAGCATACACGAGAGTCATGCCATCATTACAGCAGGCCTTTTTAGGGGAAGCTGAAATAGTTTATCATCCTAGGAAGATTCTTAAAATTCAACCTTACACATACCTGTTGTTGTTTTTGTAATTATGTACATAATAATACAACTAAACAGCATTCCAGGAAAAAAAAGAAATCATGAACAATACTAAATAACAAGCAAGAGATTGCAGAATTATTGTTTAAGGAACAGGACTAAAGGAGTTCTGGAAGTAAATGGTTTTAAGGGAAAAATATGTCAGTTAATAAAAAATAAAGAGACATCCTTTATGAATGAACAGAGAGCTAAGGACGAGTGCAGTGAAAGAAGTAGAGAGGGTACAGAGAGTAGCAGGAACTATCCCAAGACATGCACAGTACAGCAGTGGGGAGGGCACAATTACTGAGGGGAAAAGTAAGTATGGTTTTTGACTAAACATTTAGTGAGGTGCTACTGGAACATGAGCCCATACAGAGAGAAATGCTGGAGGCTTCAAGAAGCCAAGGGGGAGCCATCAGTGTGAGGGGAAGTACACAGACCGGCCAGGAACTGCGGTCCATTCCAAAAGGATTTAAAAAATAAATTAAAAACAAACAAACAAACAAACAAACCTTTCCATATCAGACATAAGCATAAACGAAGAATAACGGATACAACTTTCAAAACATCTACTGAGATGTAAGAGTTTGGGTAATTCAGATTTTTTTTAATTGGACTTAAAGCAATCCTTGGGTCTGTAAAAGCTTAATAAAGAATTCACTGTGTCATCGTACTTTTGAAAAATACATATTTTATATATGTTTGCCTGTGTACGTGCTGATTATGAAGGAGCGTTTCAGGCTTTATGACACCAAGCATAATGGTGTTGGAGTTTTTCAGCTTTCCTGAACAGAAATGCATCGAGTCTAGCTGGAGGCCTGTGTTGAGTGGGGTCCCCCAGGGGTCAGTCCTTGGTCCAGTCCTGTTCAACTTGTTCATCAATGACCT
>JAWLRI010000448.1:7291121-7323406 GCA_034781795.1 Crypturellus tataupa
GGACTAGATGACCTCTAGAGGTCCCTTCCAACCTTAGGCATTCTGTGATTCTATGATTCTATGATTCTATGATCAGAGGAAACAAAGCGCGCTGCAGTGCGAGTACACGATGCAGAGGGGCACAAAACAGACACTGCGGTCTCCGAGGAAAGCAAAATGGATTAAGACACTGCTTCATGCTGCAAGCCGAGACTACATCTGATCCTGTTAGCATCTGAGGTACAGAGACTTTGCTAATACAGAAGGGATTATTTTCTGATCAACAGTCAATTGCTAAAAGTAGCACCTCTTGGTACAGCACAGGAGCCAGAAAACACCCGTTCTGCCTTTCCACCAGCACAAAGAATCACTCAGTCGCAGCAGCAAAAACGATATTGCCCTTTAGCAGGTGAAACTGAAGCCCTGGCCACACTGAGCAAACCTTGAGAAACCTCCTTCCTCTCCAGCTCCCCTGAACGGCACAGCTAGAGGTTAGCGCATCCGCTCAGCGCGAGGCACCTGCCCAGCAGCTTCCTGCTTCGTGTGCACTAACGCATCTCCCCTCTCCCGTCCCGCCACAGAAACCGGGCTGCTCCCCTGAGCCATGGAGAACAATTTCATCAGCCGAGATTATGTTGAGCTCAATGTAAAATAACTTGCACTATTTAGCTTTTACTGAAATGTGAAGCAGTGTAGTAGGTTACTGAAAACGTATTAGAAGGCAGTATTTACTTAAGAGCCGTTTTACTTAAGAACTTCACATCAAAAGATGATTTTTTTCAAAAAGAACTTCAAATTTTATTTTCTAAGTTCTAACCATTAGAAATGTTGAATTTATACCTGCTAGTAAATCGTCCATAAATCTCAGTACAGCACTGACTCAAATAAAACTTCGACAGGGAAGTGAGAAAAGGAGAGAGTTCTGAGACATGAATCTGCTGCGAGGCTTCGGTTCCAACATGAGTCCCAAGTACAATGAATCTAGATGAATCCCCAAAATTTCTTCCAGTGCCACGTATTTCTGTTTCAAGGTGCTGAGCTATTCATGGACGATTTCTTCGAGCGTAGGTGCTCCGAATCGACTCTGAACATCCCAGTTCTAGATGCCGACTTGTGAAGAACCACCCAGCCTGACCATTCACTCCATCACTCCTCCCATGCTCAGCTTCCCATCTCCATCCTGCCGCCCACACCTGCAGCAGCCTCCCACTCTCTCTCGCCAAACCTGCTCTCGGCACTTGCGAAATTCCACATCTCATCCTCAGCCTTCCTTCCACCTCTCCACCCCAGCACCCACAGCACCTTCCTGCATCGCAGACGCTTTCCTGCATTTTATTTTAGGGCCTAATCCAGGGAAGCACCTTAAAGCATGGGTAGACACGGTCGCTCAAATAAGGATCAACATAAACACATGCAAAACTAAGCCAAGGTCTTGAACTGGCTTCCTGAAGAAAACTGTAGGCTTTTTCAGCTGAGAAAATGTCTTTCTATGGATACTGTTTAGTGTTTTATAAACTTACAAGGCTCCAGAAAAATAAAAGATGGAACAGTATTGCAGATGCATTTTCATTTATTAAACTGGAACAAATTTGAACTGCAAAATAATCACATAATAATGAGAAAATAATAAACAGTATTGTTTTTTGATTTAGGGCTTTTCTGTAATTTTTCAAGACATGGTTCACTGGAGAAAAGGTATATCAAAGCTTCCTACTACCTGCCAAATTCCACTCTTCATCATATTAAAATATGACATTATTGACAGCCTATAAGAGTTCAGCTCCGAGTTAGATACGTAAGAAAGGTTGCAAGGTTGATCCATTCCTTTCTTTAAAAAAAAAAAAAAAAAAAAAAAAAGAGAGAGAGAGAGAGAGAAAGGGAAATAAAGCATATAAAGATATGAGAAGAAAAAAAGTAGTGATAATCCCTATTTTTGTTTCATTTCTCATCAAGACTCAAGATGGCTCCATTATTGCTCATACTGTTCCCTGGGGAGAATCACAAACCAAAAACAAAGTTGCAAAAAAGAGCAGACCTCTCCAAGACAGCAGACAGGGAGCAGGGCTGTGTGTAACAGCTCCACCTGGTGTAACTTGCCACAGATACAAACTGTCAGTGGGCAAAACCTACCAGATAATCTAATTTGCCTATTGGTTCTTTTCATTTTCTTGGAATTTTAATAATTGCTTTTGGAACAGAAAATTTACATGTAATCAGACTCGTGAATACCACTGACAAAGAAGTGGCTCATGAAACTTTGGTTACAATAAGGCTAGTAGTTCGGATTTAATTAATATCTACGCTGTTGGTAACTCCTCATCCTCCCAGATGTTGATATGGCAGTCAAGAAAGCAAGAAAATGGGGAGAAACATGCTTATATTTATTTTCTTAAGAGATTTACCTTTAAATACCAAGCACTTCCAGCAAAAAACTTGGAAACCTCCACATGAAAACACCCAGGTACAGAGCAGCATGACCCTTCACATCCTGCGCGGGAAGGTCTTTGCGGCAGGTAAGGAAGCGGCATCCTGCTGGGGCTGCACAGAGCAGTACACAGCACATTTCCTGCTTTGCACTTAACCGTTTACATGCTTACCTGGCAAATTAGAAGACATTATTGCATTCTTTCATTAATCTATTCATATTAGGATAGAAAACCTTAACAGAAGCATGCCTGGGCCATGTGAAGTGTGTATGCACCTGGAGCACTAGCACCCCACACGTTTGACCAAGCGCTCAATTCTCCTTTAGCTTTCCCTGCTAAAAGGGAAAAGAGAGGATACTCTATGACACGAGTCAACCAACAGCCTAAAGGCCTTAGTTATTTCTTGTACTGTCATAAACCAGGAATAACTGCACAAAATCCAACAGAATATGAATTGGTGTAGATTAGCAAGAAATCTGTCCTAGAAGCTCCAGCTCATTGAGTCAGACATTCCTCTTGCCAGAGGCAAAAATGAATTAGTGTGCAATTGTACCATCTCCCTTTCTTTAAAAGAGGGCTATTTACTGTATTTGTGCTTATTTGCACAAATTTTGTACCATCTCCCTTTCTCTACTGGGCTATTTACAGTATTCATGCTTATTTGCTGTCCCAAATCACTGGCAGCAGATTGCATCTCTTCTAGGTACAGAACTGCCTAGGCACACAAAAGCACTGAAATTTAGAATAGAACATAGAAATCTCACTTAATTCTGTCAAATATTGGCATCTAAACAGTCTCCAAAAACTGACTATTGGTGCACATGGCAATCCACTATCCTTCACTTTGCAAAGAAAATCAGTCTTGACAACAAAAGCCAACACAACATTGCTGAACACACTCACGTTTCTTGCCTGTGAATGTGAACAAAAGAACAGGTGAATCTAACACCAAAGGATGCACACAGCTGCTTTTCAAAACACTCATTAACAATATCACATACATTCTTGCAATGTGATTTTCAATAGGCTTGGATGAAGACCAAGCAACTTGCAGGCGAGCTATTATTTTCAATCAAAGGCTTTCTAAGTTTCTAATTACATCTCCAATTCTGCAAGACACCTTTAGCCATTAAGGAGTGGGTTTTCTTTTTTTTTTTTTTTTTTTTTTTTTGTAACTGCCATGCCATGATAAAAAGCTAAATCACTTTTGTAAGTGCTGGAACGTAAACCCCAAAAGCCTGGGTGCACATTCCAGTCACTGCCCAGCAAGAGAGGAGCCCAAGAAGCACACGGAGCTTTCATGCAGCCGCTCAAGCTGAATGTCAGCCTAAAGGAGCCAGTAAATTTCCTTCATTACATCTTTAATTTTAAAGATCTGTTTACCCAAAAGGCACCACCTGCCAAGTTCTTCTGAAAGAGGGGTATGTTCTGTTTTTCAATGGAAAAAAAAGCATAACTGTTACTCACAAATATACACAATGCTCAAGAGGTAATTGAAAACTCATTTTGCTTAGTAGTTATCCCCTTCATTTCTCATTTTGTTTGCATAAAAATCATTAAAGTTTCCCTTAGGACCAGTCTGCTTATTTTTTTCACAGTTTCTTTTCTTCAAGGTTGGAAATATGCATTGCCAGAACATCATCAACTGCCTGCAATTAAGTGAGATAAAAGTATAGCAGGCAATTTTGAAAATTATTTTCAAAGAACCTACTCTCTCTGCAAGAAAATTAAGCAAGCAAAATAACTGTAACCCCTTGTCAGTACCCTGAAAAACTAATCAGGTCTGTGCTTTTGATAGAAGAAGCTGACAAGCACCTTTCACCTTTTTGTAAGATTCAATTTGCCTTGGAAATGTCTAATTTCTTTTCTGGTGTGCTGCATGTGATTCATCTAAATTACAAAGCAAAAGAGAAAAAAAGAAGGAAAGATCAAGTGCTTTGGACTTGTACTAATGAATAATGGATATTATTATTCCAGCCATGTTATAAATGTTAATAACTTATAATTTAATAATTTTTATAATGTAATAAGTTAATCAAAACTTCTGCGCATAGCAGATCATTAAACAGACCTTCAAAGTTGCCGTATAAACGTTGCTTTTCAAGGACACTTTTGTACCAAAAACTATAGAAACCGTCAAGAAAAATTAAATAAGCTCTATTCTATTTAGCTATCATCAGTATTTAAAAAATGCTAATAAATAACATCAAGCACATGAAAAACAAGTTTCGGAAAGTCTCAAGTCCTTGGGAATGGCTGAACGATGAAGGTGTCTTGCTCGCCATGGTGGATGGCTTTGCCTCCGTACAGGAATCTTCCCATTAGAAACTTCTCGGTGCCTCTTGGCACACAAGGATATTGGGAAAATGCCTTCCAGCTTGCCCAACATTATTTTTGATGTTAAAAAGGGGAAAGCAAACCATTTAGTCTATTATCAGAACTACATTTTTTATTTGGGAGCAGTTCCCCAAATAGTTAAAACAAATTACTTGTCTGCTAGATCTGGTCCTATATTCAAGAATATGAGTATCTGCAGTCTTCAAAAATGAAGGAGCAGGGTACAAATTTTCTCAGTTACTGTTAAGTTTAATTTCATTGTGCTTTCCCACTTCCTAAGAGCCCGGATGAAAAACTTAGTAGTGACTGTATTTAACACATTGGGGAATCTTTTTTAACATTCAGTTGACAAAGCTACTACTATTCCTTCAAAAATCAATTTCCCGTTATAATAAGGGATGGTTTTGTGAGTGCTCACAATGCTTTATTCAGAAACCCAGCATTTTTATATTTCATAAATTTTGAGTTCTCAAACATATGCTAAAATTAGTCAGGTGATATTCTAGCATGAACCTATAAAACCAAAATGCTTTTTCCTCTTTTCCCATCTATTTTCATAGATTCACAGATTCTGAAGCTAGACAGGGCTTTTCCAATCAGATATTTTAATAACCTATTTAGATTTCTGTACATCAGGTGGCATCAAAAAAATCCACATAATCTTTACAAAGCCGTTCTAGATTTAAAGACAATACATTATGCTGTTTCCTTTTCTCAGAGCCGGCTTAAGCTTGTTCTTAAAACATTCACTTGTGTTCTCCTGTAAAACCAGCACATATTTGTTTGCAGTTTACCTGTCCATTTGGAGGACAGTGACAGGCTTTCCAAGACTTCAGCAGCTCTACACCAGTTTATATCCCCTCATCTCTTATCCCAGAGTACCACTCTGAACCACTATGGCTAAAGACATGATGAAATATAAAACAGCAAAATTTTCAGCAACTTAACTCATAGGCAGATTACTTGGAATTGCTGATAAGCCTCGAGGCATTGAGGCATTCAGTTCTGATAACAGGAAAACGAGATAAGAGGTAATATTTCGGTGTGCCTGTGTTCCTGAGTCACACCTGTAGACACGGTTACAACCGCTTCTTCATATTTCTTTGTCAAAAACGAGTTCTATTCCTGGCCGGGTTTCTTGGTGGCTACAGCAGTATATCCACATACTACAAGCACAAATATTATGTTATTTTACAGTTGTTTCTATTATTGTAGGATGTAAGAGTCACAGACCAGTACTTACACATTCTTTTACAAACACAAAGAAATTTCTAAATGCAGTAAAAGCAGGTCAGAGTTATTACTGAAGGAAACAACCAACAAACAACATAAATGCAGGGAATGTACAGAACTTCTCACAGAAGGAGGATTTTCTGATGCTGTACAGTCTCTAAAACACATATATCACAAAAGCTAATAGCCTCTGCAATCAGATTTAACAAAGTCTTAAACATCTAGAAATATTTTTCAGGAAGTTGATAGAAAAAGTCAAAATTAACTAAGATCCTATATACTCTAAGGAGATTATTTTAATGTCTAGTGAAGTAAACTAAATCATGCTTTGATTTCTACCTATTAAAAACTAGAAGTACAAAACCAGATCCAACTACCCAGCTATGAAATTGTTCTGCAAATGCAACTAAAACATGAATTATGGAACACTTCACACATTCATTCAAATAGAATAATTTGTCATTTTAAAATTGGAGTGTTGAACCTAGTCTTTTTACTAAATATCTTTACCAAGTATCTCACCACTTTACCCAGTTAAGAGTTTAAAATACGCAGCTATCCACATTATAGCTCAAAGGGCTTCTTGCTGATTTTCTTTGCAAGACGCAAAGTTAAAGATGTTACAACATGTACGCTGACCTGAGTACTTCATAAGGAAATAGGGGTGATATTTAATTTCACAGCTCCAAGCAGGGAGTAAAGAGGTGATAATGTAGGATGGAATACAGCTTTAATTTTAAATCTTGTTTGACTTTGTTCATCTCCCAGGAGAACTTGATGCACAGCTCCCTCTTTCAGAGCGAGGCATGGATTATCCACCAACGGGCTCCAAGACCACAGGAAGACCTGACATGCGGAGAGGATTTTCAGGTGCCACTTCTCAGCTCCTCTAGAGAGAGATATGAAAGGAGCTACTAACTTCTGCTGTAGGTTGCATTCTGCCCATACCTGCTTAGCTACAATTACAGAAACACCTTTGTGTACTGCCTCTTTCGGGAGCTTTATGCTAACACCCGCAAAAACCGCTCTCCTCCTGGCTCCCTTTGCCACCAAACACAAGGTTCCCTATTCAGAACTGATACAGCTCTGAACAGGATTCTTTCATATTTGGGGAAAATATACCACATTTTTGTTTAACTCCAGGAAGATTTAAATTAGGACTTGTAATATTTCTTTGCAGGCCATTGTTAAGTGCTTATATCATGAAAACTAGTTCAGATCAAACACGTGAATAGCGAAGCCAAAGGCTACATTTAATGTCATTAATAGAGCTCCTCATATTTGAAAGAACAAGGTTATTTCTGAAGTGAGAGTTTTAGTGCCTGGTTTTGCATTTATTTGTTATTATTATCATTCAGATATTCCAATAAGAAAGATGAACATAAAACTGATAAGCATTGTGCTTACCTGTTTCAGCTTTTTTCCAAATCTGAAAATAAGAGCAATGAAGCTGAATGCATGGAAAACATCGGGCCCGGAAGGAATAGAGGAAGTATGAGAATGAAAAGAAAACCTTAAATTTTAGACTCACCATCAGTATGTACATTAGAGAAGCAAGAGAAATGGAAGAAAAAAATGGGAGAGAGAAAAAAAAAATCCCGTTAGGGTTGAGGAATTGGCTTCTCCAAGCAGACCTTTTCAAACGCATTTGGTGAAGCAGACAGTAACACACAGACAGAAAGCCCTTTTTGTTGTTACTTAATAGTAGTATAAAAAAAAATACAAATGGCTACAAATCATATGGGGAGAAGCTGTAGTTGTGTCTCTCCTCAGATCTCACTGAACATGAGAGTTTAACAGAAGGGAAGTTTCCCATGTGTTTGAAGAATAAACAGCTTAGAAGCAACTTGGGTTTTGCGACACTCAGAAAACAACTCAAAGCCAAGTACAAGAATCACTGCCTCAAAAGTTGCAGTAAAGAGTTAAGAGAAAAATAGCTATGAAAGGCAGGCTCCTGAAGGAGCCAAAAAGATGAGCGCAGTGCCAAGGGCCTTCAAAGCGATTCTGGAGTGAATGATGGTTAAAAAAAAAAAAAAAAAAAAAAAACACCCCCACCCCCCCCCCCCCCCCCACACACACACACACGTTTACATGTTTTAGGAAGACCATTTAAGTGAGAGCAGCTAAAGAGCAAGAGGTGCAGTGACCTGGCTCTCGGCTGCTCAAGCGCTGCCACTTTCCACACTTTCCAGCTGAGGGTACAGGAATCTCTGCATGCCACATTCCTGCATGGAAGCAGGAGGAGACGCTGCTGCGAAGGGACCGCACCGAGGAGACTCCGGCAGTCCAGGGAGATATAAATATAAGCTACTAGAAGGCTTAACCGAGACACAGATTTGTGGACTACCCCGTACTTAGATTAGATTAGAAATTAGAAAGATTAGAAATACCTCTACAGGCTGTTCTAAAGATTAAAAATACCTCTGAATGCAAAGAAAACCTGTATCAAATGGATACATGCTTTACTCCTTATTACTATTAGAGTAGTGGCATTTCCCTATGAAGCAAGCTGTTTCCTTGCACAAATTGCTTATATGTCTAAATTATAGGGACAGGCATATAAGTGACAGCCACACACAGTTTAGGGAACAGTGTCAAAGCTAGAAAAAAGGTAATATAATGAAGTTGTAGTGTTCCTTAATTATGGAGTTGATTTCATTTTAAAAACGTCACCAGACCTAACCTTAGTTTATTAACAAAAAAAAAAGAATCTAAACTGGGCTTTGGTTCATTCTAGCCACTAGGAGCTTTTTGGTCTAGCTGGTTTTTATCCTGACAAGGAACTCCAAGCTCTTCCTGAAAAATGCAAAAGAAACAACTACCAACATTTGCAGTGATGCAAGGCACTGCATTTAGTTGTAAACTGTGGAAAGGAGCAGTAAGACTTCTCTCTCTCTCAACTTTAATTCTTGCTGCCAGTGACTGATGTGCTGGAAGCCCAGGAGAGTTTGGTTCATGGACCTGAGCACAATGTTCTATACTCAGCATCAACCCTGCTTTCGGAAAGCTGAGACAGGGCAGTTATCTCCAATGCCTCTGGATCTGTACTGCAGAGCAGAAAGTCTCCCTCAGACCTTGTAGCTCCATTTTCGGGGCTCGTGTCACTGTTTAGCTACAAGAAGACTCACCCAGAGGCTCATGTTTCTGCAGAACCTCCAGCACCAGAAAAGCACTTTGGTGGGAGGGCTGTGGGCATCTCAATACGACACAGCACTGGGCTGCGCAGGCCCGGGAGGCAGGTCGGCTTTATCAAGCAGTGCTACATCACGAGCAACACACATCAAAACCCCAGGTGTCAGCTAGTGCCAATGCTGGAGTAAGACACTGCTGTTCCTGCCTTCCCTTCCACTCTGCTCCCAATTCCTGTTCCCCATACCAAGCTGTGCACCCAGCCTGCTTCACTGCTCTGCTTTACAGAGATGATATTAAAACAAAGATAATAATAAAAGGCAATAAACAGGTAGAACCAGGAGATAAAAGGTCAAGTCTTCTTAAGTCGTTTTTTATAAGACACTAGCAGTGTCTTAGAGAAGGATCTAAGGCTTCCAGGTACTTCCCATCCAGTGGAAGCAGCACACTAAGGCTTCTGCTCCGGCCTAAGGCCAGGCTCTAACAGAGGGCCTGGATGGGGACGAGAACCTGCAGCCATGAACACCACCAAACATGCACGCCTCATCTGCCAGAAATCCCAGTCTTTTTCATGAGCTTAGCTTGATTTGCTTCTGTCATTTCATCACATCACTGAATAACTCAGTGCATAATATCTGTGAAGAGGGCTTCAGTAAAGGCATGCTTGAGCATTTTGCACTCATTTATCCTATGCTATCAGCACTTCTCTTCTACATGGGATGAGAAAACAACATCTGAGCACTATCAAAACAGCCTTTTTGCTACCAACAGACAAAGAATACCATGCTGGGAACAAAAGCCCAGCTAGATGCTTTAACATTGTAAGACTGCACACCTAGTAGTCTATAGCGGCAACAAACAGCAGGTTTTATTCTGCTTATTTCACAACTAAAACACAATAGGTCTACGGTTTAAAGAGACATTTGGAGAAATTTTTGATGTTTTACAATTACAATGCTTTTTAGATCAAAACATACTCTGCATTTTTTTTCTTTTAGTGTGCTTTCCCAGATGACTCAGTTTTCTGACACATACTTATGTAATAACTTTACTTAATTAGGAAAAAAAAAAGTGAGAAAAACAGAAAAGTACCTGCAGGACTTCCATAACAACAGCAGAGCCTTTATGATGTCAACTCCTTTCTTTGCCTTCTGCTAGCTCCAAATGTTTAGTTTATTAGCTGCCCATTTCACACCACAGATGCTTTAGTAGGTGTAATTCCTATCTATTTTTAACACAGTAGCAATTTACGAGATGTATTAAAAACAGTTACACACCTACCAAAATAATTTAGCATGTTCCATTTATACCAATCATAATTCCTTTTTGTTTTGCCCAGTAGAATGTTTTGAGGACACCCTGAAAAAGTCAAAGGAAAAAGCTTAGTAGCTCTCCCTTTTCTATTCTAACCACTCATAAAGCACAAAGAATTTCCTTTATGTTGCTCAAAACGAAAGAAAAATACACACTAAGCTTTACCTTTTCATCAAATAAGATACAGGCTAAGAGCTTCCAATCTAGATGAAGAAGGTTCAGTTACCTAGAATCAATCACTGCTGGAAAGGTGCTCAGGGTGTTTACGTTAACATGACACTACATTGGGTACTCAGGCCTAGCAGCACATACGTAAATGGAGTACCCCACATAGTGAGGTGGCACACTTACATCCTCTGTCATACTATGCTGAGGGTCATCGATAAAATAAGCAACCCTCTTTGTTGAGGATTATAGTCTGTCTCTGCACTAGATACAGATTCTGAAAACCAGATGGCAAGGACCGTCACCAGGATACTTGAAACTAATTCTCTTTATATTTATCCCATCAGAGTTAGCTGGTTGGATCAAAAGGCTAGAGTAAGCACCTCTCTTGTTTGCTGTCTTTCTAAACCAAATATTTGTCTGTCAGTTCCAGGAAAGGCAGCAGTAATGAACTCGACATTGCTCTAAGCAGAAATTAATAAACTTCTTAACTACATTTATCTTTGCGCATATTCATGATCTTTCCTGTGACCTGCTGTTCCTGGCTCCAGAGTCTTCCAGTTTTAGCTGGAAGGCTGGAACAAACGCTCAGCCAGATCACTTGATAGTCTTGTCTGCAGGGCTTGCTCCTGGGTCCTGGGAAACATGACTTTGAAACCACTTAGTCTGTGATGGAAACAACACTATTCTCCATGTACTAAGCAAGTCTCTCACTCTTAAACTGCTATGAAAAACATGAGTGTTGATGTCTTTCAGGTGTAGTTTTGAGAGAAAATTGGCCATGGTTCCCAGTTTGGGGTAAGTCTGATGGAATAACCTCAGTTTTTCTCATCTCTTACTGGATTTTGCATATCACAAGAGCTTATGAAAATTCAGGCCAGAAGAGACCTCAGCAGGTCCAAGTCCAACCTTCTGCTCAAAGCACATCTTGAAAGTCTCCAAAGACAAAGATTGCACAATCTCTGGGCAGCCCGTTGTAAAGCTTGACTTGCCTCATGGTGCAAAGCCCTTTCCTTACATACAGGCTGACCTCTTTTGTTTCAACCTGCGCATAGTCTTAGATCTCTACATGACTAAATCATGTGCCTAACATATCCAGATCTGCATTCCCTACCTGTAAAATAGGTCCAATAATAATGCTCTGCCCCTGTGGAGAGGCAATAAGAGGTGCGGTGAGAATAAATATACTTAAAATTAATCATTATTACTAGATCTCTTAAATGACATTGAAGGGCTCCAATATAAGATAAGTCAATACACAATGATCTACAGAGATAAGGAACCTCGAAACAGTATATATTTCACTTAACTGTTAGGGCCTAGAAAGGCTTGCTGACCATCTCTGCAGATGTAAATGATCTCTGGAAGGAGTAGTTGGAAAAGAATAGGTTGGATAGTTCATGCTTTGCAAGTAGGACCTCGGGCTCCGAGTATAAATTCAGAAGAAAGGAAGAGTGAAGAGCATGTCAGCACCTCCAGGTTCAAAGCATTACTCTCTGCTCCTGTTGAGCATATTCCAATGTATGCATGGAACAGGTAATAAGCAAATTTTCTGTTTATAAAAGCTATCTTTCTTTTCAATAATATAGTTTCACAGTTTGAGAAAGGGCTTTCCTTCTCCACCAAAATGTTATTTCAAAATCAGAAGTTATTTTCTCCTTTGAGGTCTTAGTTTAAAAAGCACACTTAAACAGGACTGACTTCAGGAGAGCTTAACAGTGTGCTTAAACACTGCTCTGAATCAGGGCTTCATCTGACTATTTACTGCATGAGATCTGGCTGGCAGTTGACTTAAAATATTTCCTTAAAAACATCCACAGATGCAGAATTATAAAATTAGGCTATTTAGATTATTTAATGAGGTTGCAAAAACGTACTAATAGTAATTTGTCACTTGGAAGCTTGGGCTGTTGGACTTGTAGTTACTAAGGCAGCCTGCCTTTACAAGCAGAAGGACAGGAAAAAGCATCATCAAGGGGAAAAAACATAACCTTCCTAACATTTTCTTTAAAAGTAATTTTGCTCTAATATCGAGAGTAAACAAAAACACAGTAGGCTACAGTATGCTCTATGGGGTTTATGAATATTCACTTGAGATGACCCCTATTACTCACGAGCATATTCATTCATTGGAAACATGTTAACACTACACAACAGCTACTTCTGCATTCTGCTTCTGGTGCTGTCACACATCACACATGCCCACATCAGGGGCAGCAAACATGTGACACAGCTCACAGGACCTCTCAGGAGGCCACTAGAACTCTCTTTTTGGGTAATTTTGCCAAAGTAGCAAGTCTTGCTCTGAATCCCATCTCTTGGTGTTCAAAATTCACAGTTCTTTCCTAGAGAAATGTAGATTTAACTACTGTTAAATGAAAAAAATAAGCCTTGCATTCTGGCGAAATATACTGCATTAGAACACAAAAACCCAATAAACTAGCACTTGGATAAGGTTCATACATGTGACTGGAAGGTTAGGGACATCGCTCTAAAAAGGGATAAGGTAGAAATGAGCACTAGAGGGAGCTGGAAGGGCAGAGGCAGAGATGCACAAAAGGCGGCTTATTATTAATCTTTGCTATGGCTCAATTTCCTCACAATTTCCACAAAAAATACTCCATCAGTTCAACTCCTCTAGTTACAGAGACAGATATAGTACAAAAAGAGTCTCGAATTTATCACAGTCTATCTTCTTCGGATAGAAAAAGCATTGATACGCACCCTGGAAAACTATGAAGTTCATTATTCCTTCATTTACTCTGCTGTAACAGACTCTGCCAGCAAGATCAATAAACAGCAAGGCAAGCTGGAGCCTGTTGTCCATCCACACTTTAATGGATTTCTACAGAGCAACTAGCAAAAATGTATAGCGAGGACGCAAAGACTGGGAAGTGTCCAAATGCTGAACTGGAAAACATAGAGCACGAGGAAGTTGGAGGGCACTGCTACTGATGGCGACTATGTGCATGCCCAGTAGCCAAGAAAAGAAATCAATAAAAAGAGACACAAGAGATGCTCAGGAGAGACAACAACAAGTGAGAGCGTGCACGATATCCTGCCTAAGGAGCCAGCCTTGGAGGCCATAGGCTTGGGCTTCTGAGGAGCTGCAGGCTCCAGAGCAGGTCTCAGTGTCACCGCAGAGCAGCTGCTGCCCAGCACGTCGACGACACGCAGCGCTGCCGCTGCTGCTGCTAGTGCTGCTGCTGCTGCTGCCGAGGCACCGGGCCGGGGGAACGCGGGTGACAGACGTGGCCCTGAACAGCCCAGGGGACAAACCGCATAGCCCTGAACAGCGGCTGTGCTACGTGTGGCAGCGGGTCACAGGGACTGCAGCACCCCTCGGACTGCCAGGTCTGGAAAGCCAAGGAGAAGGACGAGAGCCCCAGAATACCCTGTGTGCAAAATGAGGACAGGACTCTGAGAAGGAAAAAAAATAGTTTGTGTTTTGAAATCACATTCTTCATAACCGGATGGCAACACTACGCACAGTGTCCTAAATTTTACTTTCTAAACTTCTTTCCTCTACTACCTGCAATGAATAAAGAAAAAAAAAAGAAATAAAAGAGGAAGGTCCAGTTAAACTATACATCCTGCTGTCACTTATTTTATGAGGCAGAGACATATGCTTGCAGCAATACAAATGATACAATGAAATATTCTTCAAAGTCACACATAAGTTTCCCAAAAATTGTATTTATAGTAAAGTGTCTCATAATCAAAGCAATCCACCAAAGCCTAACACAAAATATATATGATACAGGATTGGAAAGGTTTGCAATTTTATCATGAAATATTTGCAGAGGGGAGATGCTTCAGGTGCGATGTTCAGTTTCAGAAACAATTTTTGAAGTGTATCCAGGGTATGTGCAGTTATCTAGTGTCTAGTATTCTGTGGTTATGACTGTCTTTCTGTTTGAGGTGTTCAGTGATTCCCATTCTACAGCACAACCTAGTCCATAGCTGCTTACAACCTAAGCTGCATCAGACCAAAAAGCATTTTTAGTCCAGTTCCATAAATGATGCCCCAGACACAGTGGGTGAAGTCGGATGTGCCACACTTAGGGCTCAAACAGTACTAAGACAGCACTCGAACACCAGATCTAACGAAACAACCCAGGCACCTACTCGTTAGGCTTTCTGTCCCTGGAGGAAGCAGGAATCCAGCGCCTCCCTGTTTACCTTGCAGTTCCCTAGGCAGTCTCACCTGTGCGGAGCCACCTTCAGCTGGGGAAAGAGGCAACTCGTCTTTACCAGAGCAACACACTGCGCAGTAACAGGGCGAAACGGCATTAAAATGTTCCCAAGGCCTCGGAGGGGCCGGATCCCTCAGACCTGCTCAACGTGCTCCTTGGGCATCTCACACTACTTCACGTTCAAAGTCCTCACTGACCTCACTGCGAGTGCGTGGGCATGATGTGCAGTTAGAGACCTGTAATGCTCCAGGAAGAAAATACAGAATCTTTTGAAGTGCAGCAAAAATTTTTCCTTATCTTTTCCCCTATTACTAAAGTGTCCAGTTGTCCAGGTGCCTAGGGATGGAGTTAGTGGTGCTATTGGAGACCTCTCTCTCCCAGCACTGAAGATGTCACCGGGAATCTGTTTCTCTCTCCAGCTTCTAAGGCCCTTAGACTTCTCTCCCCTCATCTCCTCTATTTCCCTCTCTTGTTCAAGGAGACTGACTTCATGGACAGAGAAATAATTTCTAGGGACAGAAGTACAACTAACACTAAAATATTTTGCTTTAAATTAAGCTGCTAATGTAAGTTCTGCATCTTTGAATCCACAGGAATAGGTCAACAATCTCATCTGTGGGGGGCACAGTGCTTTTGAATCATGCACACTGCTCCTGTGGATGTTACCTGGCACCTTTCCCCAGGCCAAGGACAACGAATAACATTAAATCCAGAGATTTACAGTGTCTGTTTTACCACCAAAAGGTGCTTCTATGCAAAAAGTAGAGCAACAACAACAAAAAAGTATGCCTGGCAGTGATTCCTTTTCATTGTTTGCCTCTCTGAGAGGGAAGCATCGAGCAATGGCTACTTTGCTTTCCTTTAGACATATTTCTGCAAAAGCTAATAGTAAAACTAATTTAACACATGAATTCTAAAGCTGTAAAAGTCCACAGAAACTCATCTGGACTAGTCTTCCATTTGTACTAATTTAAACGCCCATCCTGAAGAACAGTAATAGTTTTGAAATGTCCTGTTCCTCAGCTCCCCTCCTTCCTACTCATCTCTAACCTCCCTATGTAAGTATTTTGGTGACACGGGGATATTTCAGTGCTTTAACTATAAAATCTAGTATGCCAGTGCTTTTATTATACAATTAGTGGAGGAAATATGTACACCTGATGCAAACTGTGTGATTTGGAATGATTTAAGATCAAAACAAGGAGAGTCACTGTTGAAAATAAAGAACAAGCTTCCCAGGCAGCTTTGCAGCCCTGCTGTGAAAGAAAAATGGTTACACAAAATTAAAAGGAAACTTTATATTTTTTTCTCTTTTATGAGACACACTGGTAACATGAATAAAAAAATAATGTCTATGGGAGTGCCAAAACGAAGGATATTTCTCTCAGTGGAATTAAGATTTTAATACTTCGCCTTTCATCTGAATTACACAATATTCTTTAAATCCAAGAGCACAAAATTCCAGACTTCCCTAAATAACCTGGGGCTTGCTAGCACAAATCTGTCAACTACAAAATCCCTCCTCATCTCTACAAAGACTATATTTTTAAAGGTCATTAGATGGTCAGCTCACACACTAGCCTTGCAGCATATGCAAACACTGGAGACAGAGAAAGACATAAAACCTCTAGCCCCCACTTCAGGCAGCAGTGCTTCTTAAGAGTATGAACTCCCTGGTGTAAATCAGGGTAGAGTATCTGCACGCAGGGGATCCCACTGGATGTCAAGACATAAAGATTCCATCTAGAACACCTAACACACACTGCTGATACAGGCAGTAATACACATATTTCCCCCAAATTACTAAATATTCTGAAGAGTTTTAACCTTCCCAGTTTTAAGTCACTGACAACTTTGATTTTTTCCCTTTTTTCTCCCCCTCTCACTCTGTGTACTGTCCTGTGACCCTATTTTCAGCTGCAGCAGGGGACTCGGAGTCACTCAGCACAGATCTAGCCACTTCTACCACCTAGACCTGTGGCGAGCGGGACTTCAGCAAGACCCATCACGTCTGACTACAGTGAAGTGCTAGCGAGGATGGCTAAACCTGTGCAATGGATTTAGATGTATTGTCAAGCATATTTTTTCCCATGGATCAATTATTAAACACAGGCAGGAAGGTCGTAGTATTCAATGCTGCATTTGATATATTTGGTATTTATATTTTATTTATATTTGATATATATTCTGGTCCCACTGATGTCAACAATGGGTTAGAAAGGGCCAGTGGCCACATCACACCACTTAAAATATTATTTTGGGATGTGGCGGGCGTGGAACAAAATACAAACAAACAAAAACCACACACAAAGGAATTGCTCCCTTACTCCCTCCTACTAACTCCCATTTTGCCTGAACACAGCCTGAAACATAAATATTCCTTACTGAAGAATGCTCAAAGCAGTGGAAATGTCCCAGTTCAGAGAAGGATCAACAACTCTCTTGACTTTAACTTAATTAATGCTTAAAGTTTAGTCTCAAATGCTATCCTGAATAAGAATCTTGCTCAAGTGAGTCAAGTGAACTCACGAATTAGTTGCACCATGAGCATGTTTAAAATCTGCCCTTCAAACTGAACTTATTTTACCATGGATAGAACATCTCGTCAAACTCTCAGTTCTCAATTTTCCCCTAGGGCAAAAATGGTCCCCTCCAAGGACTGCTGTTTATTTGTGGGTTAGCCTCCCAGCCAGAGAACTGCATTTCATATTCTCAGTCTCCAAAAGTAGACAAAAAGAGGTGCCAATCAAACGAAAAATTAATCCAAATATCAACTAAAAGTAAATAAATATATCCAAATCCAAAACTAAATAAATCCAAATCCACACATATATTGAGAAGATTAACTTTGAGTTGTAGGACTATATCTGTAGCACAGAAGTGCAATCATGTTCTGTGTGGGTCATTTCACTTCAGCAGAGATGTCACTCCAGCCTGTCCTTAACGCGGCAACAGAGGTTTACACTAATCAGCTTTTTCTGAAGTACAAACTCTAGTGTCACATCACTAGCTGTTACACAACATCAGGAAATACTAGCTGTGCTCATTTACAAGAGTCAACCTGATCTGCCTTTCAAACATCTGAAGTAATAGATATCTCCCAATAGAAAATAATTTTAAATAAAAGTTTCATGTTTTAGTTTGGAACAAATAAAACAATGCATCACTTGCTTCACAGTCAGAGCTATTTAATGGATGGCATTAACCTTTGGCAAGCCTTGGGCAAAACAACGGATTTTAAAGATTTTTATCATCATTTAGTATTTCACAGCAACACTATTTTTCTGATGATTTTAATTACACATCTCCATATTTGTATACTGGGGAGTATTTTCTCTTACACATGAGAGAAAAGGCGGCATGCTCCTGACTCAAGTTCCTTTCAAAGAAACACAAGTGCTCCAGATAAATTCTCTCATAAAAAAAGGACCACACAGCTCAATATCCAGTTAGGGCAGATTTCCTTTCCTCAGTTTTGCTGTGTGGCAGCCACAGGGCTCCCTGGCACTCATATCAGCATCCGGAGCAATACTGGCGCAATTTAAACCTTTCAATACAAAAAGCTTTTGGCCAACGTAAGTCTTCTTATGGGGAAGGGGATGGAGGTAACACCCACCTCTCCACCCCAACCCAAGTCAAATGTGGGTCCCCACACACTCGCACACCAGACTTCAGGCACAATCAAAACACAGAGGAACTCTGGCTAATCCCATAATTGCAAGAGGCTTTTACCCACGGCTGTTAAATAATACGATCCAAGTTGCCTCTGCAGATTAAATATACACAGTCACCATACAACTAAAATAGAAGGCAATGATGGGGTTACTATTCTGTCAATATAAACAAAAGAAAAAAAAAAGAAAATCAGACATTATCCTTATAAAAGAATTACTGTAGTTTCCATAAACTCGCAGAGTATATATGCATTGTTTTGGAACATCAGTGTTAAACTTTAAATTTCTACTCCTGTAAAAGACTAAACTCAAATACTATTTAAACACAAGAAATCTTTTTTTCCTTCATTAAAGATAATATATTAAAGCAGAAAAAGAAGGAAGTTTTTGCAGAGTTTGGGATAGGGAGAAGGAAGAGAACAAAAACAAAATATTAGAGCAATGAACTAAAAAAGGGGGGAAAAGCAGATGCCTTAGCGAGTTTAAAAAGCTACACCATGTTGAGAGTAACTCGAAATCAGAACCTATATTGTGTCATATAATTAGGTTTAAATTTACTATTGGGGAAGCCAGGATCATCTTAATTCTCTACAGGGAACAACAGGGCTTAGCATTATAAAGATGCTTTACATGTTCAGAGTTCCATCTAACAGGATAATATTTGTAAAGGAGTCAAAGAGACCTAGATTACTGACTGGTATTTAATTTACTGTGATTCCCCAAGAAGCAAAAAATAAAATTAATAACTAAATAAAGCTTTTTTGTTTTGAGGAATGGAGAAACGTGGTCAAAGTCACAGAGGGCAGTCCCTGCTGCAGCCAGGGCTCAAACTGAGGAGCTCCCGGTCCCGCTGAAGCACTTACTCAGGACTCTGTGTTTTACATCATGGAACAGAACTATCAAATACAAACCTAAGGACTACAGCTACTGCAGTCAAATGTGGTAACTAAGACAAAGAACATATCTGTTAGCTTACTGATCACAAAAACAAGTGTGATTTTATTCCAACTGCCCCCCTGCAAAACTCCATTCACCTAGCAGAGATGGAATATTAGTTTTCTATAAAAAATAGATCCAAATCTACTTTTAATGATAATACAAGCAGGATATCCATTTGGGAGCACAGTCCATAGCCCTCCAGATTCATGGGACATCACTCCCCACTGCTGCTCGAGCACAAGAGGGCTAAACGGCAGGGCTAAATGCCGTAGCCCGCAGGCACAGCCAGCACTGCCCAGCGCGGCTGATCCCACCCAACATCCTGGATACGGAAGGTCCTTGTCTCACAGGAGTTACAGAGGCACTTAGCTAGCCCCACACCTCAAAACACTTTGGAGATGGGCAGAAACACCCTGCTGGTCACAGCTCTGCCACAAAATACCTGGCAGAAGTCTGGTGCAGTCTTGCAGAACTGCCCACCAGTGCTCAGCTCTAATAGCACAGTCCAGAGTGAGCAAGGCAGCACAACCAGCGTATTTGTGATCAGCCACTGTTTGGATGAAAAGGAAGCACTTCAGCTGTGAGGACAATCTCTTTTTTTCCATGAAGAAACCTGCACGTGCCTCATTATTCCCATTCCAGCTGCCAGTGTCACCCCAGAAGAGCAGGAGTGAGCAGCACCTGCACAGCGCTCAACCCTGCAGCGACTGCTACGGGGGATGGTGGGGTGGAAAAAAAAATCAAGATTTGAAAGCATCCAATAAAACAAAAAAATCCTGAAAATAATTAATGGTGTCCACAAAATCTCTCCAGTTTCAAAAGTCACTGTGCTTTTCAGAACACAATACTTCTTATAACCACGAAAAGCTTATAGCAACTGTCCTCTTGTCAATTTAATCTCAATTTAATTGTTTTGTAGGCAGTTATAAAAACTCATTTTAACGTAACTAACCTGTGCTAGCTGTACTAACTTCAGCACTACATAGAGTGTAATATTTCTACTATGAAAATCCTGTAACACAGTTAAACATTACACAGCTTGGGAACGGGCTATGTTATACAGCAGGTACCAGTGAGTCAGTCTGGTTTACTAGTCTGTGCTGTCTTGCAGAGAAAGCAGCCCAGCTCCAACCTTTAATTACCTAAGCAGTACTTGCTAAACTTAGTTGCCCTGAATATCCACAGATTAAGGCAGTTCTGGAGATGATCCCAGATAGACTTTCCAAGAAGAATTCCCCCACCAGGTGCTGTTACACTAATCAACCCTGCTTGGCTAAAGAACAATACTAAACTCAAGAGAATTAAAAAACATGACAATCTTCGAGGCTGGAATATTTGTTTTTGTTCTACGCTCAAGGAACTCAGTTAAGGCCAACTCAAAACCCCTTTAAAGACCAATGGAAATAAAATTCAACAAACTTTGAATCAGACAAATCACATTTGCTCAGACATGAGAAAGTACTACTGCTCTTTTAGCCCAAAAGCAACAGATTGCTTCATTTTATCCTGGGCATAGAAAAGCAGTATCGATCTTCTATACAGTCCCTCTCACATCACAGGCCCCAACCTATTTTCCACCCAGCAGCAAACACTACCCCAGCCCAAGGAACCATCTACGCAGCTGAGATGTGCAACACCCCGAGCCACGGTCCATCTTCCCAGATCTGGGTTTGGGCCTCTGGCCTGAAACCCCCTTGCTGGCCTCTCCATTCACCGTGGGCAGCAGCTGTAGTTGCCTCCTGTTCCTTGGGCAGCCCTGCTTTTCCTCACCTGCTCTGGGAGCGCCTGGAAAGATCTACATGCTCCAGGGCTCCTGCTGACCTCTTGCTTTAGGCAAGTAAGAAAGGGAAATGGTGATCACTGTACAAGGCAGAATTGAGCTATCTGGTACAACAAGCTGCAAAGGCAAGTTCGATACTTCACTGACAACCTTCTAGGTACCACTTTAAAACAGAAACATCCAGCATATTGAAGAGGTCATGCACATATCATCATCCATTTCTGCCGATAACTAATTTTTGTACGGCCTTCTGTTAGACTCCGTAAAAACATAAAGAAAAAAAATCTTGTGAAAAGCTGTTCCTCATGAAACACATCACAGCAGAGGCATAGAATGAAAGAATAACTATGAACTGACCAGGGAGGAAGGCTGGTAGCAACCAAACCTCACCCTTCAGTGTACTTACTGTTGGTACAATTTATGATTAAAATAAATAAATAAAGATAAAATAAACAGTCTCTACAGACATACAGACTTTTAATTTTTTCTTCCCCTTTACCTGTTTATTTCTTTTATGAGCTCTCTGCAACAGAAATTGCATCTCACAACAAGGATGGACAACTCTATAGTTGCCAAAGGACCTTCCCAGCCTCCCCGCGCCCTAAACGGGCAGGCGACTGACATAGGAATAGCTAGAGCAGTAACTCTGACTTCTTCCCAGTCTAACCAATCCTGGCCGGCTCAGCTCCTGAGATGCCATGATACTAAGAGCTCATAAGGGGAGATTTGAAAAAGGGAAGAATTAAGATTTTCTAGATTTCACATACTAATCTGTGAAGGGCAGCAAAAAGTGAGTAAGAAAAAGCATATAGACACTGGAAACTCATGTCAAAGTGCAAGCGGGAAGTATCAGCTAGAATTAGAGAAGAGGAAGACTTGTGGAAAGCCTAAAAAGAGGAGGGAAAAACCCTGCAATCTGAGGCCACAGAAGCTGAAGATCCTGTGGAGGATGTTAAGGAGGCAAAGAATGCTACATTTGCAAAGGCATGAAAATGTATCTACAGAGACAACTAAACCGGAAAGGTCTCACCCTCTAGCAACAGATCTGCAAGGCAGAGCCTCAGAACCGCTATGAGCGCAGTGCTATAGGGCAGCAACCTCGGCGAGGAACTGCTCTCAGAAGGGCTGAGGAACAAGTGACCGATGTCTGTACTTTGGACAAGGAACTCGAAATTCAAAGCACGTTCTGGCTCACAGTAAAAGGAAAGTGTGTGTGGGGGGGGTTCCCCCATCTCAGTTTCTTTCAGTTTCTAAACAAAACTTCTTTAATTTTAAATTAGCCGTCCTAAAGTTTAGAGTTTTCCCACCCTCTGTATTTACATCTTGCTATTCACGTGCTTTAATACCTCTGCACAGCTGATTCAGTGATACTATCCCCTGCCCACTGCACCTCGTGAAAGAAAAAACTCATCTGGTGTCAGCAGTGTCTGCAGACAGACCAACAAGCAAAGATGTGTGGAGGCTCAACAGGCAGAGTCCAAATTATCTCCTTGCTCTCAGAACGTGGAGACACATTCGGCACCTTTTGCCTCCGTGAGTAGAGGACACTCTCAGATTGTTAATCCCGCCTGTCATCACCATTATCCCGTTAGCTTCATGTTGTAAAAAAGGAGGGAAAATGAGCAGGGACATGTACACATAGCTTGTGTTCTACCCAAAGTATCTGCTCGGCTCATCTCAGCAGTGAAGTCCCAGCAGGAATTAATTTGAGTCATGGTGTCTAAGGTTATTATGTTTTCTAGTCTAATGCCTTCAGTGTCTGCCAACTTCAAATAATAAAGGAAGCCTATTTCAAGCTATTGCTTGCCTGCCTGTAGAATAGCAGTGATGCCAGTTGTCAGAGCCTTCATGGAGTATTTTCAGACAGCTATGTGGATAACCACATCCATCCTGTGAAAAATCTTTAGCATTAATGAACACAATAATAGAAATGTATAAGTAAATCATGTAACCACTGAATAAATAATGCAGTAATAAGAGCTTTTATCAGGAATATTATTAGAACAAAGTGACTTACTGCAATGAAACAGCACTCAGTGGCCAAGAGTATTTTTAAATTGGTAATTTTGATTTTTAAAACAAACACTGAGACTCAAGAAGGCCTATTTTGGTGAAGCTTTCTAAATTCTTTTATACCTACATGGACACATTAGTAGTTTGTCAAAATGCTCTTTTGCAATCCATACTAAGAATCAAAAAAAAGATTATAGGCTGCAGATACTTTCAAGCATAAGGCTGAAAACAAGCCTTGTTTGTCCTAAGGACTTTTCAGAAATCCTACTTGTTTTTTGTTCCAGACTCCTGAGCTCCAATCTTAAAAAGAAAAAACTCATCTCTATGACTGAATAATCGTAGTCTCCTGCCACCCAACTGCAAATCTCGATTCCTCTATCACTTTTGCAACTTCTTGTAGCAATTTCCCACCTTCAACTGCTTCCCACCATCTATTTGTGCGCTTATCCAGCTTGCAGTGTGAATCTTTCCCATTGTATGGTCCAGGTAGGTCTGATGAGAAACTGAGAGCACAGAGAGGGCATCTCTGCTCCGAGGAAGAAACACAAATGAAAAAAAAAAAAGAAAAGAATCAGCAGAAATACTATCTGCAGTCTTGCATGTCTCAAAAGAACCTACAAGCTGCTATTTTTGACAGTTCTTACCTAAAATTATACAGGTGTCACAGACATAAATGTGTCTCTCCTACCAAGCTTCCAAAACTGACCCGTTTGTTTATAAAATAAATAAATAAATAAATAAATAACACTAAGATGCATACTTTCCCCCCCTCTAGCCACACACTGTGCAAAGCGACTGGACTCTTCTGGTCTTGATAAGTTTTAGACAGGCTGCATGGTCATGTTAGTAAATAAGAACAGATCTGAATACACACATACACACAACCTGCACCAAGGACAAGATTAATATTAAGAGCAAGACTGGGTGTCCAATTCTCACTGATTTTGAAATCCTTAGTTTGAGAGTTCAATATGCTGCAAGTACGATTTGGTATCCAAATCAAATTTTAAGACTGCAGGAAATTCAGGGCAGAAGAGGCCTTAAGGAGTCTTTTTAGTCCAACCTCCTGCTCAAACATAATCTTTATAGGGGTCTAGATTGGGAGAAAAATGCCTATATTTGATTCTGTGTTCCACTACATGTTTCCTCCTCGACACCAGCCAGTGACCTACAAGCTGCTGTCTGCGTGAGCTGCCCTCAGTCACAGGGGGAAATACTGGGAGTTGGAAGTATTACCACATGAGCATTTGGGGAAAACTTGGGTATTACAATCTGAAATACAGGAAGGCAGGTATCTGAACGCAGAGCCTGGCTAACATGGGACACTTGTGATCAAGCATTCTGGAACATCAAACCTAGGCTTTTTGTCCCATCCGGAGCGTGTGCGGGCCTGCAGCTACGGATGTGAGAGCAGGCTCTGGAGCTGCTACATTTCAGGGACTGCCTCTCTGTTTCAAGTCTATTTCCTGGTTTCGGAGTAAAGCCTTGTCTTGTAAATAGTCTTATCCAGTGTGCTTCAGCTGGACCAAAACCAACTGTATGTGAATCTGAGTCATTAAAAAAAATCATCATGCAACATTTGTATTAAGTTTAAGAATATAGCAAATGATTTTTGGTTTGTTTCACTTGCCCATTTACTACACCTCTAAATGACATTTTAGTCACTTATTTATCGTGTGCTAAACTACTACTTGCAAATTTGGCACCTAAACTTGGGGAAATGGACAAATTACCCTGGAGCTCGTTTCATGTTCTCAGCTCTCCAGAGTACTCTGCCAGCAGGTTGAGCCAAAGTACAGAGATGTTTGTCTCATTTCTTTCTACTGCTTTGGATGTCAGTATCATTACACTGCTAGAAAATGAACAGCTCAGGCATAATACCAGTTATTCTTTAAACTTTCACTTCAAACAAAGCACATTTTCTAAATGCACTCACAAAAAAAGCTAAAATACGAACAAAACATTTTTCCCATATGATTTCTACTCACAAAAGTCCTTTTAATACACACATCATTATGCTTGGCAAAGAATGTCAGAATTTCAACCTAAATCCAGGTGTGAATTCTGATTAGGAAACAAGAATAACTTGTCATCTGCTCTCTACTTGTCCACTTATTGTGCTCTTAAATGATCACACATCTGCGTCCTCCAGGGAAAGAGAAACCATGCGAGCAAGATGACACTCAATGAAGCTGACTACCCAACATCTGCAGGGACAAGAACAAGTCCAGAGACATTAAAAAATCAAATAAACAGGTGAGCAGGTGACAAAACTGCATATTTTCTATGCGTAAGGGCAGCGAAAAGTCTCACTGATTATGAAAGATTGAGTAGAATATTTGCAAGTAACACTATACAGCTTTTTGTTTGCATTATCTTAATAAAATGCACAGATGAATAGTAGAAGAAACTAATTCAGGTTGATTTTGCCAATTTGGAGCTACGATCAAGCAAACAATTACAAAGATATTACTAATATTACTACCCTAAAAATGGGGGGGGGGGAGGTCTAACACATTTATCTGTTACAGTTTGATCAAGGGAAGATCATTATCACATTGTTTAAAGAAAAAGAATCAGCACAAAATGGCAAATTCCACCAGGAAAACAATATAATATGCAGTTTAGGATCCTATATATTAACATGCCTATGAGGATGAAGAAGAATAGAATTCATAAATCCATATTGAGATTGGTGTATTTAACTAAGTACCATGTTTATGAAATAAAGTTGATGGCATGTTCTTCACTACAAATGCACAAGAAATGGCCTTTTCTTTTTTTCCTTTTTTTTTTTTTTTTAACTTATAAAATTACTTTGAAAAGCCAGTCGTGTTTCCTCTAGTCCTTGGGAACACCAGCATCAGCATCTGTGGAACACAAGAGCCCAGCACTTTTCCTACGCTAGCAAAACTGTTTCAAACTTCCGCAGTTTCTCTACGATGCATCACATTCCTCACGAGGGTCCAAGGTCTGAATAACAAACAATGCAAAATATACACAGATGTAATGACTTTTGATTCTGACTCACAACTCACACACATGCTGCTAGCGAACACAGGTTATTTCACTGTAGACCACTGATTCTTTTTCCTTCACCTTAAGGGCACAAAGCATTGCCACAGCATGCATTTTAATTCTAAAATGAAAGGCAGCAGGGCCTAGAAATAAATGCTGACCCTGTCCTTCCCTCAGCCCACAGTTCACCTGTACCCACCATTAAAAATGGAAAGAGAAGGTTCCAACAGATCCCCCACCGGTTAAAATTATTGTTACTCACAAGCTGTCAGAAGTGTCAGAAGAGCGTAATAAAAATTTGTTCTGATAAATTTCTAATTCACAGTAAATCTTTCAAATGCTTACACTACTGTATACATGGATTAACATGACAATATTCACAGCAGGAAACCCCCCAGATCAGTTGGCTTAAGAGACTATCATGACCCGCTGCCGTCACACGGTCAGACACTGCTTGGTGGACACACCTCGCCACCCGATCACCCCTGCTTCTAATGGCTCTCCAAACGGGACTCAAGATGCTGGAGACCCCGGAGATGCTGGGAACACTGTGCAACAAGAGGCAAGCCACAGGAGCGGAGAAGCTGTAAATCAGCCCTGCTGGGCAGATGGCACTGCAAGCTAGCGAGCTGTCAGCAGATGGAAGTGAGAGCTTGGATAAGACCAAAAAAATGGTTGCAAACTAATGAGATCTGCTAAGGTGTTAATGACAACTAACCCTTTCCGATGATTTTGCTTTAAACTGGGTTTAGATCAACCTCTTCTCCTATATTTACGAGAGAAGAATTTTCAGGGCTGTGAAGAAAAGAAGGTTTGTTGTTAAGCCCAGCAGCCATCCAGAGAGGGTAGTGCAGTTATTCAATATGAAATGAACAGAAGATTCATAATTCAGAAATCTCCAGCTCTCAGGAAGTTTTTGAAGTCCAGACTTGTATATATCACCTTTAAGTCCCCAACCTACCTCTCTATAACAGCTTCCCTCTTTTATTGCGCAGGCACTTCCAACAAAGGGACAACTGCAAGACAAGAAGCCTTTTTACTGTAAAAAGACTACAGGATGCATCAACTTTTGTGACTGGTCTTAGTCTGGGTGAGGTGTAAGGCTGTTTTGGCGCTCACAAACACTCCACCTCCTTCCCACAGCTAACCTCCGGGTCCTTTGTATGGAATACGAGCTATCTTGAAATCCTTACGGTTGCAAAATAGTTTTTATTGAAAAAATGACATTCAGGAATATCAGCCCTGCTAACCTCCAGTGTTAGATATATCTTTTCTTCTAGTTCTCCAGCACTAACAAACTACTATTTTTTTTTTCATTTTACTAATATTTTTCTTTCCTTTGTCATAGCCTCAGGGTTCTTTTTATAAGCAGCGTTGCCAAGACTTCAAAGGTTTTTTTCCCATTCTGATACAATGGTCCCAGAAGCGTTAATAATGTTTTCTGAAAAACACAATACAAAATGATCTGCTTCTGTAGAACAGGCAAGCTCACACAATGCAGGCTCCTCCATTATGGCTAGAAGCTTATGAGGCTTTTTCCCCCCAAGATATATTGCCACAGATGAGCTCTTGTCACGACTGTCACGGACTGCAGGGTTCTCACAGCCAGTCTACAGCCAGTCCACAGCCACAACTTCTGACAGCTGGGAATTTACTCCGCATGTAAGAAAAGGGGATGAGGCAGCAAATAAAATAACTTTTCTGAAAGTCTTTGGGGAAAGGAAAGTTAAGCTACAGACTTGTGTGGGAAGCTAATAAAGTGGGAGCACTGCGACACAACAGCAGTGACAGAAAGGATTAGCGGGTTCTTAGCAAGAACTTACATTCCCCAAGATGTTAGGAAGTTCTTGTATCCTAAACACACTTACAGAAACATCCACCTAACGAAACTGCTATGAACCATATAGACACACATGCATTTGTGGGGTCCTTAGTGCTTAAAGCAGATATGGAAATGACATGGAATAAGCACATGCCATAACAGAGGCTACAGAAAGCACTTAAGTATTAAGCCTTGTACAGCACATACACATAACAAGTGAAAACTTCCATATCCCAAGTGAAAATCCATACTTTCTCACCAATTTCCTGTGTGATCTTGATCAAGTCACTATTGCTGTCACTACTATCCCTAGCTGTAGTTGCGAGGTTAAACAAGCTACACGTCTCGTGGAGATGGTGCATATGCTACTTGTTCCTTTTTGATCCAGTTTAGATCAAATATCTTGTTCACATTATAATACAGATCTCAGTCACCAGCTATTACACAGGAACCAAAACAATCCACAATGAGCTATTATTGAGCAATAATAACTACTGCACCTTACAAATGCATTCTTGTCCAACAAACATCAGCTTCAGATATTTTCAAGTGTTCCCTGTATTTGCAGCTATCTTCTATCTAGCCACTTATGCAGCATCTGTATCTCCTCTTAGCTATACAAGACCAGAGAGATAAGCTGCACTTAAGTACAGAACAACAGGAAGTGACTAAAAAGGCTACCGCTGCAACACCGTGACAAGTTTGATCACTAAACCTGGGTTCCAACTTGAAGCAACATCTTTTAAAAACTGTGGTTAGAAATCATCAATTTAATACAAATCTCACGATAGTTTTCTTAAGGTCTCAGCATGCTAAAGCATGCTTGGACTCTCAGCTGTGGTCACTGAGAAAAGGACACCTCAAAGACTCAAATTTCAGAGAGTAAATCAAAATGACCAGTTATGCTGCCTAAGGGTCCACTGATCCTTAACTAATCTTTCAATTGTAGAGGAGGGGAAGAAGCCAATTCACTTGTTTTAAGTATCTGGAGAAGTCAGAAGCTCAAGTATTCCAGTTTACACATAAGCATATTGAGAATGTCCTCCCTTTGCAGTTTTATCATATTAGAGTAAGTTTCCACTCGTCTTGTATAGAAATTCCCACTAAAAACTTGGGGAGGACCCTTCCGATCCAAACTGGCTGTTGGCTCGGCTCTGCATATGTGTGCATGCATGTGCACACACATGTGCATGTTCATTCACTGATGCATCCTACATGGAAGAAAACAAAAAATGAAGAGTATTTTCTGAGTACTCGTCAGGAATAATTATGCCTTTCCAAAAGGTCATTTATTTCTTTCTTCTCTGTGAACAACTCAGAAGGATAAACCAGCAGTATCGTAGGGTTACAGATCCAAACAACAACAAACTCACTCAAATAATTCCTTTACAGAAGTAGAAAGAAGTTCAGCTGGGGAGTCTAGATGTCCTGGGCATCGAGGCAATAAAATTTAAGCTTTAAATTAATTTGGCTGGTGCCACTGGCAAAACGTCTCATCTCTCACACACCATAAACCACCAAAAGGCAAGGAAGGAGAGGAAGGAAACATACACTGGAAAGACAGATGGGAAGATGAAAGCACTGGGGACTAATGCTCATATTAAAGGGCATCATCTATCCTTGCCTTTAGTCAGTTACTATCCTCCGGCCAGGATGGAAATCTTAAACTGAAATGAACTCCGGAGTATCCATATAACTTTCCTCACCACCCTTTTCTACGCACAGGGCACTATGTATGCACAGGGCACTACGTATGCACCAAAAGCCTTAGCAGGAGACAAAAAACAGCAAAAAGTCTGGACTGGCAATGAACACAAAATAGCGCACACACTGGCATCTCAAACCCTGTTTTTAGCTATGCATGGTTTCTAGCAGAGTGCAACTCTCATGACCACCTCAATAACTGTAACATCACACACAGAGAAGCTATCACCAAAAGAAACCTGCAAGATCCAACTCTCAGCCCAAGCCCCACAGCAACTCTAGAACATAATTAAACCTAAATACTCATTTCTACCTTTGGTAGCCAAAATCTTTGCGTCCCATAGCATCCTAAACCTTCCTTCTACGTGGTAGATTTTTACTTTTTAATAATTTTTACACTTTTATGTTTATCCCAAAGCATGATCACAACTTGGTCATTACTGCACAGCACAAGACATCTCAGTAGCTTACAAGTTATCATGAAGTTTTCCCATCTTACCTGGCTCTGTACAGTTCTTTCCATCATGTGTCTCATTAGGCGATGCCATCAATCTTCTGTTCCTCCATATTTCTGATAAAACGTGTCTGTCTGCAACAGTAGATTCTCGGCCTGTATGGAACAGAAAGAGTTTATGCTCACTCTCAATACGCATCATCTTAACTGGACGGCAGAGCAGGGCCCCTGCTAGCCACACACTATGAGCACAGCAAAATGAGGGTCTGACTGCGAAAAACACAGAGGCTGGAGAGGGTGCAGCTCTCCACACGTCGGCTACCAGAGTGCCCGGCAGTGCTGGGCAGCGAGCACATGCTCCAACACGCACTGCCGAATTTCAAGTCTTACTGCTACTCTGCATGAACCACCCCAGCTATGCTGACACGGGCAACAGTCACGCTTTCACTTACACGTCAGCATCACCGATTTCTCAAAAAATAAAAATGCATGTAAGCAAGTGTCAGTTAGATCTTGATTTAGTCTGAAACTATAGGCTGGTCTTGTTGGTATTGGGTATATTTGATTATATCAATCCTTGCATAACTTGTTAAGGAAAATTAAAAATAACTGCATTGTGAGAGCCCACAAGTCTCAACAAACTTCTTTATAAACCAACAGGGTTTCTGCATAAACTAATATGGTAGGAGCTGCCTCAGTGGAGCTTAATGAACATGGCATATAAGAAGCGTTTGTGATAATGTAGGATACGCAACTACAATACTCAAAGGAAGAATACACCCCCCTTAATTAAATCACTTCCATTCAACTCTATCCATTCCAAATGAATATCTAATAATGAAACTTCTTCAGCACCTGATCTGGTAATTTATAGTCAGTCATCATGCAATGTTTGTGCTTTGCACTACAGTGATTCTTGCAATAAAATAATCTAGCTTGGAAGTTAGTTTGGTTAGTGCCCTTGATTAAATGATCTGTTGCCACAAGTGTAGGAAACATAGAGAACAGATGGTCAGTGTTTATAGATACAATGTAGTATAAATTAGCAAGCTGAAAGAACTACCTGATGCAGCATACCACCAAAAATTAGGTTATGGGGGATTTAGTCGATAACCCAGAGGATTAAAAAAAGATAACTTTCATTAGTCATGGCATTTCTCATGCAACCCCCCCAAATTCTGCAAAGTCTTTAACTGTAACAGAAAAAAAAACCTCAAGCCACATACACACAATCACCCCTCAAATTAGTTGTTTTCGCAAACCAGGAAGTTTATGAAAATAACCAGGTAGTGCAAGGGGGGAAAAAAATCGAAAACCATAAGTTAAAAAAAAAAATAGTTTCAAAGTTCCGGGGTGAACAAAACGCTAATGCGGGGAAGATACTAAACTCTTAAATCTAGGGTGGCAACAAGCCCTCCGTGCGTCTCAAACAAGAGCAGTGATAATGTGAGCGCAGGAGCTCCAGAAAGCGCCAGCTCCACGAGATTTCCCTTCGCGGACCCCTTCCCCCTCCCGCTTCCCCGTGCGGAGGCGCGGAGCCCTCCCAAGGGCGCCCACAGCCGCTGTCCTCGCGCTGGCGACGCGGCGGGACCCGCGCTCGCCCGGCTTGCGCTGCAGCGCGGGGGGCTCCGCTACCTGGCGGCCGCGGCCTCTGGCTTCGCACTCGAGGGACACGGGGCGGGCGGAAAGCGCTGCCAGCTGCGCGCCTGCCCCTGCCCCTGCTCCTTGCACCGGCATCGCCTCACAAGCACGGCGCCTGCACTAGCGATGCAACAAGCCGCGCACAACACGAGATGAGCATCGCGCCTTGCCCAAAACGCAGCGTTTTTGGAGGGGAAGATGCGCAAACCGCGCGGTTGTCGCTGCCGGGGGTTTCCCCGCTCCGGGTTAAGGGGGAGGCCAGCGCGCGGCCGCGGGCGGGCGCACAGGCGGCTGCGGGAGGCGCAAAACGCCCCGCGCTGCCCTCGCCGCCGGAGCCGCCGCCTCCGCCACGGGCTCGCAGCTGCCCGGCTGCTCCCCGCGTGTTTCCAGGGGAAACTCCAAACGGGAGCGGCGCCGGCCCACGGCTCCCTCCTCCGCCCGCGGGCACTCACCGAGCCGGG